>JBAKBP010034691.1:0-20416 GCA_037953745.1 Lithodes maja | reverse complement strand
CCACAAACTCTTACTTTGACTACGTAGACAGACAGACAGACACACACACACCTGGCCACAAACTCTTACTTTGACTACGTAGACAGACAGACAGGGAGATATACAGACAGACAAACACACCTATACCACACAGACACACACACCTGACTCCAAGCTCTTACTTTGACTACGTAGACAGACATACAGACAGACAGGCAGGGAGACATACATATAGCTCTGGTGTCGGGGGTTCAATCCCACGCGCCGGCAGGGGAAGTTCTCTCAAAAACTTTCCCTGGCCGTGAAGGCAAAGTCTGGACGGACCGCCTCGGGGGGCCCACAAAGTCTCCTGCCCACGTCCTACTCCTTCGGGAGTATGTAGGCGCTCTCGTTAGCAGCCAGGATCAGTCTATTGATCCCTTAGGATAAGATCTAGGTTAAGTCTGTGTATGTTCAGCCCCATTGGCTGCCGGCTTGAAATAAACCGATTATTATTATTATTATTATTATTATTATTATTATTATTACATACATACATACATACATATAACACACAGACACACACACCTGACCCCAAGCTCTTAATTTGACTACGTAGACAGACAGACAGACAGACAGACAGACACACATGTAACACACATACACACACACCTGACCCCCTGAACTCATTCTACTTAGTCGTGGATCTTACCTCTCCACCCCTGACCCTTAGTTCGACGTTAACTTTGACAGACAGAAAGGCAGATAGGCTGTAATAACACATACAAAGTCCTCCCTACCCCCCCCCCATACCACCTCCACCCTACTCCCACCCACCACCCCAGTACCACCCCACCTCCCCCACTCTTTCACCCTACCACCACCTCACCTCCACCCCTCTCCCACCCCACCTCCACCCCACTCCCACCTCATCGCCACCCCACTCCCACCCTACCTCCACCCCTCTCCCACCCCACCTCCACCCCTCTCCCACCCTACCTCCACCCCACTCCCACCCTACCTCCACCCCACTCCCACCCTACCTCATCGCCACCCCACTCCCACCTCATCGCCACCCCACTCCCACCCACCTCCACCCCTCTCCCACCCCACCTCCACCCCACTCCCACCCTACCTCCACCCCACTCCCACCCTACCTCCACCCCACTCCCACCTCATCGCCACCCCACTCCCACCCACCTCCACCCCTCTCCCACCCCACCTCCACCTCTCTCCCACCCTACATCCACCCTACCTCCACCCACTCCCACATCATCGCCACCCCACTCCCACCCTACCTCCACGCCACTCCCATCCCACTCCCACCTCATCGCCACCCCACTCCCAAACCACCTCCACACCATTCCCACCCCACTCCCACCCACCTCCACCCCACTCCCACCACTCTCCCACCCCTTACACATACACACAACATATTCACTGTCAATGTCTGTAAACATTTATTATACCTTTTCCAAGTCACCATACCGATGTAAGTTTCTATGTACACACACACACACACACACACACACACACACATGACGTTCACCACTTTCTACTATATTATGGTCGTATTCTTTTACTTAGCCACTTATTTACACCCCCTCCCCCCCTCTCCCACACACACATTATCTCATCTCCCCCGCCCACCTAGACATATACGTAAATCACTACCCAACCCCACACACACACAATGACCATACACCATTACCTAATGTAATTACCATATAACCCAACCCCCCCCCTCCCTACACACACAAACAAACTAACCCCCACCCCCCCCTACACACACAAACAAACTACCCCCCCCCTCCCTACACACACAAATAAACTAACCCCACCCCCCCTACACACACAAACAAACTAACCCCACCCCCCCTACACACACAAACAAACTAACACCACCCCCGTCCCCCCTCCTCCTCTTCCCGACACATACATACATCACCACCTCCAACCACACACACACACACACACACACACACACACACACACACACACTGCCCATACACCATTACCTAACATAATTACCATATAACCCATCTATACACACACACACACACACACAGTACCTTTCTAAACACAAGGTGGTAACATTACTGTGGAGGGTATGATGATGTATGGTCAGGGGTCAGGGAGGTGAGGGGGGAGGTGAAGGGGTGTGTGGAAGAGAGAGAGAGAGAGAGAGAGAGAGAGAGAGAGAGAGAGAGAGGAGAGAGAGAGAGAGAGAGAGAGATATGGTGATTATGTTAGATACTGGTTTGCGGTTATCGTGTGTGTGTATTTGTGTGAAGAGAGAGAGAGAAAGAGAGAGAGAGAGAGAGAGAGAGAGAGAGAGAGAGAGAGAGAGATTATGTTAGGTTATTTTGTTCTATGTGTATACAGGAGACAATAGGCAGGTTGCCTGTAACGAGTGACTTCACCAAAGCCAAAAGAGTGACAGGGCCAAATTCAAGAGACGGGGTCAAAAGGCCTGGACACACGAAGTTTAAAGCAGTTTTAGTCAAAGGATGAAAGAAAGATTGATTGAGGGAGTGGTAATGGTTTATGGTAAGTGTGTGTGTGTGTGTGTGTAAAGATTTGGTAATACAGTATACTGGTTATGTGTAATATTATGGTGTATTATGATGTATTATGGTGTATTATGGTGTATTATGATGTATTATGGTGTATTATGATGTATTATGGTGTATTATGGTGTATTATGGTGTATTATGATGTATTATGGTGTATTATGGTGTATTTCCGAGAGTCCATTTATGTATATGCGAGTGTTTGTTGTTAAGAAAGAAACATTGTATTTATTTGTACGTGATTCTCTAAGTTTAATGCTATGACCCCTAATAGCGACCTAACTTCACTTAATATTATGACAGCACATTATGGGTCGTATTTATTTTTTTTTATTTTCTGGACCCCCTTCTCCTTCATGTTTAGCCGTATTAGTTTTGACATTTTAAAACGTTCCCATTTTAAGACCTTTCGCTTCATTTGTTTATTGTCATTCTTAAGAATGTTCGTGCCATTCAGGTGTCGATTAATTCCCGGCGAGCGATAGCAGGCCTGCTATTTTGGAGAAACCGGCCTTTTCTACCAAAACATTACACATTTATTTAGAAGAGGTGTCTTGGTGGTATAATTTAAATGTTTAAGGTTGATGGAGGTCTGGGGGGAAAATAACACACCCTTAGCGTAAAAGGTTGAAATGGTCTTCCTATTAAATTGGTTATTTAGGGGGCAGGGGGCTAGGAATCCTCCTCCTCTTGTACAACTCTCCTACTCGATGAGACAAAAAGGGGCGAGAGACGCGAAAGTGGTTCCGGACCTCAAAAATTGGAACTTTAATGTTGTTCCTTGTTCGGGCTCTGTCTCGTGTCGGCCACCCCCAGCTATGGGGTATGTGCCTGAGTGTATACATACATACACCATTAAATTGGTATGGAACCATACTACACTCCTCTCGCAATCTTCGCACATTATACTGCCCAAGAGTGACTTTCAGCGTACCCCCATGAAACTGGAGGATGAAAAGAAAGAGAGGTAAAGCATATCTCACACGAAAGGGGCGGGAAAGGAGAGCGGGAGGTAACAAAAGCCTATCGGGAAGCGTAGCGCACCGAGGGTCATGTTACCTGTACAGTGTGTGTGTGTGTGTGTGTGTGTGTGTGTGTGTGTGGAGAGAGAAAAAAAAAAAAGAGATTCACATAAATTTACATAGATACACTGGCCACACAGACCTTACGATCCAAACGAGGTGGTCAGGACTTAATTCTAGTAGAGATGGCATATCCGATAGAAAAGGACATTTGAAGGAAAGGATAGAAAAGAAGAAGAAGAGAGAGAAAGAAAGAGAGAGAGAGAGAAACTTTGCAACTGTTATTTGTGTGAAAGCAGTATATCATTGTTTTGTATACTAGACTGACAAACTCATTAATTCTGTATATACTTTCACATTTTTCAGCTTAGTATCTCAGCGTATATCAGATAATTGATATTATTTATACCCAAATTCGGTTGTTGATCATATAACAATGTTGATGATAATAATGAAAACGCAATACTTATGGACCAAGTATGTTTTCTTTCTCTCACTCACTCACTCTTACTACCACTCTCTCACTCTTATACCACTCTCTCACTCTTACTACCACTCTCTCTTTCTCTCTCTCTCTCACACACACACACACACACACACACACACACACACACACTCTCTCTCTCTCTCTCTCTCTCTCTCTCTCTCTCTCTCTCTCTCTCTCTCTCTCTCTCTCTCTCTCGCGCGTGTAGAAACCAGATATCCTATGCGTTTAGTGATACCATATTCTGTATCTCCTTTTACACGCTATTTATACACACATTCATGTTCACATGTTGTGCTCTATAATTATACTCTTGGGAAAAAAAACAAGTATTAGAAAAACAAAGTACATCAGTTGTTGTTGCTGTTCACACAAAATATCTTGTTACTATTAGGTATATCAACTGGTCTTGCAGTAGGGTGGATCAAGAGAACTGCCTTACTTTGGTACTGATTGAATGTTACCCTCCTTCCATGATTCAGTCAGCACCACACCTGTCAACCACACCAAACATGTCAGTACTGTCGTCAATCACGTCTGTCAACACCACACCTGTCAACGACATATATGTCAGTAGTATGTCTGTCCTCAACCACACCTGTCAATGCTATACCTGCCAGTACCACACCTGTCAACACCATAACTGTCTACGCCACACCTGCTCAACACCATCCTAGACAATACCTCACATTCTCCATACCTGTCAGTGCCACTCCTTCCGACTTCATAATATTCCTACATTCCTCAGCACCACACGTGTCATCATCATACCTACATGTGTCCACATGAATATGTATACACTCCGCCATGTTATATATGGAAGGGGAATTATAATGATTTAGCCGATATCACACGAGCGCTTTTTCCCTAAACATTAATCCTCAACACTGGTCTGGCAGCTTATGAGTTCAACATTTATAATATTTCGGTCAACTACAGTATATTCATCTAACATCAGTCTAGTTACCGATACCAGTGCAAAATATTCCAGAAATGTTGCCAGTAAAATGTTGATCATCGAATGTTGTCTATAAAAACTCTCGTGTGATACCGGCTTTAGAGATGTATTTCCTTATGCAGTATTCAAGTAATATAACCTATGAACGGGTTTTATAGCAATTCATGTTTTTAATTCAATCGTAGTATTTTACTTCCACAAATAAAATTACGATATGTATACTCGTTCATGTGGACACCTGTACATCTCACCTGATTATACGTGCAGTGTTTACATGACTAATAACACACATAACAAAGCTACTCCAACAGGTTCCTCTCTCTCCAACACCCCTTCTCCCCTCTCAACACTCTTTGAAAAGTATAGATATGAGGTGCCGTTGTAAAGGCTTATCTCTCAATACCTTCACCTGACCTGACCACTTCACCTGTCAATACCATATATGTTACCACCAAACCTACTCAACACCTCAACACCACCATACCTGCAACAGCATAACTGTCACCACCACACCTGCTACACACCCCAACACTACATCTACAACATCACTGCACTTGCTACACCACACCTTCATAGTTCATAACATTACACCTGTCATACCGTAATTGTCACTACCATACCTGCTAAACACACCTGTATGCACTGTTATTGTCGTTCTCACCTATCTTTCATACCTCTTATTTTACCTGTCAATACCGAACATTTGTAATAATATCAGTCACAAACACGACAATCGGGCCTATTTGTGTGGAAAATCAGTCGGGAGGCATTCACCGAACGAAAATCGGGCATGTGGGAAAACCCCATAACTGTCACCAATACACCTGCCCAACACCCCAACACTACTCCTGCAACACCACCACACCTGCATACCTGACAGTCCCACATTTATCAACACCACATAATATGTCAACACCACACCTCACCAACATCCCCAACACTACCACACCTGCCCAACACCCCAACACTACACCTACAACACCACCACACCTGCCCAACACCCCCAACACTACACTTACAACAACACCACACCTGTCCAACACCCCCAACACTACACTTACAACAACACCACACCTGTCCAACACCCCCAACACTACACCTACAACACCACCACACCTGTCCAACACCCCCAACACTACACCTACAACACCACCACACCTGTCCAACACCCCCAACACTACACCTACAACACCACCACACCTGTCCAACACCCCCAACACTACACCTACAACACCACCACACCTGTCCAACACCCCCAACACTACACCTACAACACCACCACACCTGCCCAACACCCCCAACACTACACTTACAACAACACCACACCTGTCCAACACCCCCAACACTACACCTACAACACCACCACACCTGTCCAACACTCCAACACTACACCTACAACACCACCACACCTGTCCAACACCCCCAACACTACACCTACAACACCACCACACCTGTCCAACACCCCCAACACTACACCTACAACACCACCACACCTGTCCAACACCCCAACACTACACCTACAACACCACACCTCACCAACACCCCCAACACTACACCTACAACACCACCACACCTGCTCAACACCCCAACACTACACCTACAACACCACCACACCTGCTCAACACCCCCAACACTACACCTACAACACCACCACACCTGTCCAACACCCCCAACACTACACCTACAACACCACCACACCTCACCAACACCCCAACACTACACCTACAACACCACCACACCTGCCCAACACCCCCAACACTACACCTACAACACCACCACACCTGTCCAACACCCCCAACACTACACCTACAACACCACCACACCTGTCCAACACCCCCAACACTACACCTACAACACCACCACACCTGTCCAACACCCCCAACACTACACCTACAACACCACCACACCTGTCCAACACCCCCACCACTACACCTACAACACCACCACACCTGTCCAACACCCCCAACACTACACTTACAACAACACCACACCTGTCCAACACCCCCAACACTACACCTACAACACCACCACACCTGTCCAACACCCCCAACACTACACTTACAACACCACCACACCTGTCCAACACCCCCAACACTACACCTACAACACCACCACACCTGTCCAACACCCCCAACACTACACTTACAACACCACCACACCTGTCCAACACCCCCAACACTACACCTACAACACCACCACACCTGTCCAACACCCCCAACACTACACCTACAACACCACCACACCTGTCCAACACCCCCACCACTACACCTACAACACCACCACACCTGTCCAACACCCCCAACACTACACTTACAACAACACCACACCTGTCCAACACCCCCAACACTACACCTACAACACCACCACACCTGTCCAACACCCCCAACACTACACTTACAACACCACCACACCTGTCCAACACCCCCAACACTACACCTACAACACCACCACACCTGTCCAACACCCCCAACACTACACTTACAACACCACCACACCTGTCCAACACCCCCAACACTACACTTACAACAACACCACCACACCTGTCCAACACCCCCAACACTACACCTACAACACCACCACACCTGTCCAACACCCCCAACACTACACCTACAACACCACCACACCTGTCCAACACCCCCAACACTACACCTACAACACCACCACACCTGTCCAACACCCCCAACACTACACCTACAACACCACCACACCTGTCCAACACCCCCAACACTACACCTACAACACCACCACACCTGTCCAACACTCCAACACTACACCTACAACACCACCACACCTGCCCAACACCCCCAACACTACACCTACAACACCACCACACCTGTCCAACACTCCAACACTACACCTACAACACCACCACACCTGCCCAACACCCCCAACACTACACCTACAACACCACCACACCTGTCCAACACCCCCAACACTACACCTACAACACCACCACACCTGTCCAACACCCCAACACTACACCTACAACACCACCACACCTGTCCAACACCCCCAACACTACAAAAACAACACCACACCTCACCAACACCCCCAACACTACACCTACAACACCACCACACCTGTCCAACACCCCCAACACTACACCTACAACACCACCACACCTGTCCAACACCCCCAACACTACACCTACAACACCACCACACCTGTCCAACACCCCCAACACTACACCTACAACACCACCACACCTGTCCAATACCCCAACACTACACCTACAACACCACCACACCTGTCCAACACCCCCAACACTACACCTACAACACCACCACCACACCTGTCCAACACCCCAACACTACACCTACAACACCACCACACCTGCCCAACACCCCCAACACTACACCTACAACACCACCACACCTGTCCAACACCCCAACACTACACCTACAACACCACCACACCTGCCCAACACCCCAACACTACACCTACAACACCACCACACCTGTCCAACACCCCCAACACTACACCTACAACACCACCACACCTGTCCAACACCCCAACACTACACCTACAACACCACCACACCTGTCCAACACCCCCAACACTACACCTACAACACCACCACACCTGTCCAACACCCCAACACTACACCTACAACACCACCACACCTGCCCAACACCCCCAACACTACACCTACAACACCACCACACCTGTCCAACACCCCCAACACTACACCTACAACACCACCACACCTGTCCAACACCCCAACACTACACCTACAACACCACCACACCTGTCCAACACCCCCAACACTACAAAAACAACACCACACCTCACCAACACCCCCAACACTACACCTACAACACCACCACACCTGTCCAACACCCCCAACACTACACCTACAACACCACCACACCTGTCCAACACCCCCAACACTACACCTACAACACCACCACACCTGTCCAACACCCCCAACACTACACCTACAACACCACCACACCTGCTCAACACCCCAACACTACACCTACAACACCACCACACCTGCCCAACACCCCCAACACTACACCTACAACACCACCACACCTGTCCAACACCCCCAACACTACACCTACAACACCACCACACCTGTCCAACACTCCAACACTACACCTACAACACCACCACACCTGTCCAACACCCCAACACTACACCTACAACACCACCACACCTGCTCAACACCCCAACACTACACCTACAACACCACCACACCTGTCCAACACCCCCAACACTACACCTACAACACCACCACACCTGTCCAACACCCCCAACACTACACCTACAACACCACCACACCTGTCCAACACCCCAAACACTACACCTACAACACCACCACACCTGTCCAACACCCCCAACACTACACCTACAACACCACCACACCTGTCCAACACCCCAACACTACACCTACAACACCACCACACCTGTCCAACACCCCCAACACTACACCTACAACACCACCACACCTCACCAACACCCCCAACACTACACCTACAACACCACCACACCTGCCCAACACCCCCAACACTACACCTACAACACCACCACACCTGTCCAACACCCCAACACTACACCTACAACACCACCACACCTGTCCAACACCCCCAACACTACACCTACAACACCACCACACCTGTCCAACACCCCAACACTACACCTACAACACCACCACACCTGTCCAACACCCCCAACACTACACCTACAACACCACACCTCACCAACACCCCCAACACTGCACCTACAACACCACCACACCTGCTCAACACCCCAACACTACACCTACAACACCACCACACCTGTCCAACACCCCCAACACTACACCTACAACACCACACCTCACCAACACCCCCAACACTACACCTACAACACCACCACACCTGCCCAACACCCCCAACACTACACCTACAACACTACCACACCTGCCCAACACCCCCAACACTACACCTACAACACCACACCTCACCAACACCCCCAACACTACACCTACAACACCACCACACCTGCCCAACACCCCCAACACTACACCTACAACACCACACCTCACCAACACCCCCCAACACTACCACACCTGCATACCTGACAGTCCCACATTTATCAACACCACAAATGTCAACACTACACCTGCAACACCACACCTCACCAACACCCCCAACACTACCACACCTGCCCAACACCCCAACACTACACCTACAACACCACCACACCTGCCCAACACCCCCAACACTACACTTACAACAACACCACACCTGCTCAACACCCCCAACACTACACCTACAACACCACCACACCTGTCCAACACCCCAACACTACACCTACAACACCACCACACCTGCCCAACACCCCCAACACGACACTTACAAGACCGCCACACCTGCTCAACACCCCCAACACTACACCTACAACACTACCACACCTGTCCAACACCCCAACACTACACCTACAACACCACCACACCTGCTCAACACCCCAACACTACACTTACAACACCACCACACCTGCATACCTGACAGTCCCACATTTATCAACACCACAAATGTCAACACCACACCTGCAACACCACACCTCACCAACACACCCAACACTACCACACCTGCCCAACACCCCCAACACTACACCTACAACACCACCACACCTGCCCAACACTACACCTACAACACCACCACTCCTGCCCAACACCCCCAACACTACACTTGCAACACCACCACACCTGTCCAACACCCCAACACTACACCTACAACACCACCACACCTCTCCAACACCCCAACACTACACCTACAACACCACCACACCTGTCCAACACCCCAACACTATACCTACAACACCACCACACCTGCTCAACACCCCAACACTACACTTACAACACCACCACACCTGCTCAACACCCCAACACTACACCACCACCACACCTGCCCAACACCACCAACACTACACCTACAACACCACCACACCTGCCCAACACTACACCTACAACACCCCCACACCTGCTCAACACCCCAACACTACACTTACAACACCACCACACCTGCTCAACACCCCAACGCTACACCTACAACACCACCACACCTGCCCAACACCCCCAACACTACACCTACAACACCGCCACACCTGCCCAACACCCCCAACACTACACCTACAACACCGCCACACCTGCCCAACACTACACCTACGGATACAACACCACCACACCTGCTCAATACCCCAACACTACACCTACAACACCACCACACCTGACCCAACACTACACCTACAACACCGCCACACCTGCTCAACACCCCAACACTACACCTGCAACACCACCGAGGCAAACCAGCAGCGGGACCAGCGTTAAAAAATTCTGGGGTGTACTGGGTATTTAAATATGGGGGTGAGGCGTTCGATCCCTGCGTGACCAAAATACCCGAGCGGAATTTGAACGTATACCCGGAAATACTCGCTCTTTAGACCTTATATGTAGCCTAATTACATAATATGAGTTTATTATTTAGTATATTGACATGTATAGATTAGATTTTGGGATAGGGATGGTAGGAAATGGAAAAATAATTGGGATGAAACGGTCGCCAAGGCATCCGGACGCTTGATAGGTGAGGCTGGGCTCAGCTGGACACTCGGCTGCTCGGCACTCAGTACTCAGTGTTTACCCGACCGTCGAAGGAGGAGGTTGTGTCTCGTGCCTCTCCGTGTCATCCCCCTCCATTCTACCCTCATTCCTTCCATTCCCGAGGTTTACCAGCCTTTATTAACCTGGCCCTTGATCCTGTCTGTGTAATGCAGATGAGCTTTGATCCAAGCGCTAATCCAGATCCATAGAATCGTGTATATTTGGAAAAAATGCACAAGTGAATAATTCGTTGCAGTCTCCCCAAAACTTAAAAAATCCCATGCCCACCCCTGAATCCTAACAAACCCACCCCCTAAACCCTAACAAACCCTTACCCACCCCTAACCCCTGAACCCAATTAAACCCACCCCTGAACCCAAATATACCCATACCAACGCTTAATAAGCCCATCCCACCCACTAAACCCATACCCCACCTCCCTAATAAACCCATACCACACCCCCTAATAGACCCATACCCCACCCCTAATAAACCCACTCCCGAACCCAATATAACCCATACCCACCCATAATAAACCCATACCCACTCCCCTAAACCCAGACCCCACCCCTCTTGTAAACCCATACCCCAAACCCAAATAAACCCGCCCCCTTTAACCCCATACCTTACCGCCCTAAACCGTAATCGTGATAATATTGATACACCCGAGGAATATTATTGATGATTGTGTGTGTGAGTGGAGGGAGAGATCGGGAGGAGAGTCAGCATTGAGAAAATCGAATCATGAGGTGAGTTGGGAAGTTAATTATGCCATTTTGTCGAGCGTGATATCTCGCTATGACATTTAAAGCATAGATACAAATGAGAATGATAGCATAAATAAGACATAGAATAAGGACAATAAATATAAGAATATAATATATAATACAAAAGTAGAATAAATAGACTAAGGAAACAGAAAAGAGAAGCATGAGGTGAGTTTGGAAATTAATTAAGCTATTTTGTCGAGCATGATCTTCCTTTTTCTATAGCATATATATAAAATATAGAAATTATTATAATAATCCAAATATAATATACGGTATACAGTAAATATAAAATCGAATAAATTATTACATTATTTATAAATTATATATAAATAAATACATAGAAAATAGAATCATGAGGTGAGTTGGGAAGTTAATAAGGCATGTTGTCGAACATGATATTCCTATTTTTATATATAAATTAATATATAATAGAATATAAAGAATAATGAAAATACATGAATAATTTAGATTATTAATAGATAAATGCATTTAAATTTTCCCCTAAACCCTTGCTTGGTGGAGGTCTAGGGAGGCAACTAAATTAAACAGTAAGTTAGACAAATACATAAACAATTATTTGCCCCTAAACCCTTGCTTGGTGGAGGTCTATGGGGAAAAATAACTCAATAAAGAATAGAGATATCAATCAATACCGTAAGTAAACAAATAAATACTAATCTCCCCTTAAACTCTTGCTTGGTGGAGGTCTAGGGAGGAAACTATAAACATAAACAAATATACAAACAAATAAATTAAAATCTCCCCCCTAAACCCTTGCTTGGTGGAGGTCTAGGGAAGAAACTAAATATATAAATATAAATTAATTTATATATATATAACTAAATATATAAGTAAGAATCTCCCCCTAACACCTTTCTTGTGGTCTGAGGTCATTGGGACACACTGGGTTGAAATCACCGGTTCCTCCTGAATTCCAGGCTCGCAATCGCTCGCCAGGAAAAATATCGACTCCTATATGGCACGAAATATCTAAAAATAAAAAATAAAATGGGGCGAAAGCTAATGGGGCAAATGTCGTAAAATCTCAAAACTTTATTAAGGGAGAAGGGGGTCCAGACCGCCCCCCCCCCATCCCTTTAAATTAAAATGACCTAATCATATTGAAAGTGTTAATACTATTTCCGTAGATTTATCGTTTTTTTTTAACGCTAATCGAGTATGCTAATTAGATACTCAATGATATTGCAGTAAAGTATATGTGTGTGTGTGTGTGTACTGCATAATGTATATATTACTATATGTATGAGTATGTATGGCTGTCTGCATTTGTGTTTGTTACGTATGTGTGTGTGTGTGTGTGTGTGTGTGTGTGTGTGTGTGTGTGTGTGTGTGTGTGTAGGTATGTATGTATGTGTATCCGCCGTGTATGTGTGTATGCACCGTATGTGTATCCGTGTACTGTATATGCAGGTGGTATTGCTTGGTATGCCACTAGGGTATACGTTTGACCTTAACCTATGTTGATGCGTAAGAAGACCTGTTACTCCTTTCTTACCGCTGTCTGTCTCTTCACTATAGTAGGTTTATTATATGCTGGCGGTAAATGATCATGTCGCTATCTTCATCACTTGGCTATTGCGAAGAGTTTGTTGCGGAATTTGTTGTTTTGATTATGAACACTTGGTTGCAATATCTTAGCTAAATTGCCATGTCGCTATCTTGAGTACGGTACTCGGCTATTTAAAGGATTATGTTGTGGAGTATGTTGATGAGTATGAACACTTGGCATTAATATATGATCAAATAGTTTCATATTTTTCTCTTAGGTGTTGATTAATAAGTTAAGGACAATGCAATTCCCCTAACAGCTTTATTACTCGATAGTTAAGGGGAGATATCCACTTGAGGGATTTTTTTTCTGGACCCCTTTCTCCCTCATGTTTAGCCCCATTGCTTTTGAGATTTTAAGACCTTCGCCCTAGTAGTTTGGATATTTTAAGACATTTTGCCCCATTTCTGTCAATTTTAAGACCTTTCGTGCCGTTAAGGTGTCGATTTTTTCCTGGCGAGCGATAGCGAGCCTGTAATTTAAGAGCAACCGGCCTCCGGCCTGGACATTTTTCTACCGAAAAATGTACAAATTCATCTTGAAAGGGGGTCTAGGGGGTGTAATTTTAAGCTTGATGAATAAGTAGGGAACAAAGTAAATACCTCCCCTTAAAGGAAAGATATGAAACTATTATTATGTCTGCATGATATTGATGTACATTTTCCATAATTAACAACACACTCGTTGTCAAACTTTTGTAATAGACAGGTTATAAAGATTAAAACAAAGCAATTTACCTTCAGCTTAACCCCTTCAGGATTATGACACGTTTTGACGGTATATTCGGTGTATAATTAGATGATTTTATTCAGATTAGGAAGGGTATAGGGTAGTCAGAGGGTTAATTAAGATAGTAATTATTATAAATGACAATAATAACAATTATGTATGTATATGTATGTACAGTATGTATGTATGTATACACTCAGGAACATACCCCATAGCTAAGGCCCGGGACCACTTTCGCGTACCCTCGCCCCTTTACTCTGTCTCGTCTGGTAGGTGAATATAACCATCAGAAAAACAATACTAAATTTGAATAAAACCTGTGATTGTGAGAGTGGGTGAGACCGTGAGACTATACTAGTACTAAAAAAGAAAGGGTTATAAAAGCTATGAGAGAGACAGGATGAAGAACCTTGACCTGCCCATCCATCCATTAAGGGGAGATTTCCACTTGAGGGATTTTTTTTATTGACTCCTTTCTCCCTCATGTATAGCCCCATTGATTTTCTATTTTTAAGACGTTCGCCCCATTATTTTGACGATTTTAAGAACTTTCGACCCATTTCTGTCAATTTTAAGACTTTTCGTGCCATTTAGGTGTCGATTTTATCCTGGCGAGCGATAGCGAGCCTGTAATTTAAGAGGAACCGGCCTTCAGCCGGGAAATTTTTCTACTGAAAAATTTACAAATTTATCTTGAAAGGGGCTCAAGGGGGTGTAATCTTAAGCTTGATGGATACCTAGAGACCAAACTAAAAACCTCCCCTTAAGAGGGTAACCAACCACAGATAACAACCTGCAGTATTAGAGTTACAAGGATTTAGGTAGTATCTCACAGACCTTTGGGTACAGTCCAGGGCCAGACTTTAGCAATGTTGCCATACCATCGATGTCCTCCCCCCCCCCCCCCCCCCATGTAACTTGTCCCTAATATGGCTTCTCTTAAGGGGAGATGGATCGTTTTTCTGGTCCCCTTTCTCCTTCCTGTTAAGCCCCATTTACACATTTATCTAGAAGGGGGATCTAATGGATGTTTTTGTTTATGTTAGCTGGAGGTCTAGCGAGGAAACTAAGAAATACAGGAATATATAGATCAAAAACATACCCGGCCCATCTCCCCTTTACCTGGATCACTTCCCTTCACATCACGGTAGAAGGTCCATCAGCTGTTTAATTTATTCATGGATTAAACCCCCCTGCCTCACTCACTCACTCACTCAGATTCTCCTCCACCTCACTCAGTCTTCCCTCCACCTACACCCCCGTCCCACACTCTCCCTATTTGTTTAATTCTCTCTCTCTCTCTCTCTCTCTCTCTCTCTCTCTCTTCTCTCACCCCCCTCACCTCTCAACACAAACACACAATGCTCTCCTCTCCCACAGTCCCTCCAACACACCCTCTCGCACACTTCCTCTTTATCCTCCAACACCCATCCCCCTCCCATTTATGCCCCCCACTCCCCCCTGTCAATCCATCCTCGTCCTCCCAGCACACTCCCTCTCTGCCCCTCCATCTTCTTCCCTCAACCTCCCACACCCATCCCTCCCTCTTACTCCCCTAGCTCCCCCCCCCACACATTCCCTCCTTCCAAATACATCCCCCACCTCTCACACTTCCTCCATCTTACACCCCAACACACTCCCTAATACATCCCCCACCTCCCTCCCTCTTACTCCCACAACACACTCCCTCCTTCCAAATGCATCCCCCACCTCCCACACTCCCCTCACAGCCCCCCCCCCCCTCCCTACACCTCCCACAGTCGGACACACAAACAAATAATCACATCGCCCCCTATACATTTAAGGGGAGGTATTTAGTTTGTTCCCTAGACCTCCATCAACCTTAAAATTACACCCCCTCGAGTCCCTTTCAAGATAAATTTGTGCATTTTTCGGTAGAAAAATTTCCCGGCCAAAGGCCGGTTCCTCTTAAATTACAGGCTCGCTATCGCTCGCCAGGATATAATAGACACCTGAATTGCACGAAAGGTCTTAATATGGGGTGAAAGTTCTTAAAATCGCTAAACTAATGGGGCAAACGTTTTATAATATCAAAAGCAATGGGGCTAAACATGAGGGAGAAAGGGGTCAAGAAAACAATCCCGCAAGTGGAGACCTCCCCTTAACCCTGGCTAGTAGGTACCCCTCTCGGAGATTCCTTACCACTATATATAGTCCCTTCGATAATGGAGTACCGGTATAAAACAAAGGTCATAAAGGTTATAAAGGTCATAAAGGTTACTCTCCCATCGCTTTGTCCTTTCCATTCCATTATCCTCTTCTTCTCCATCTTCTCCTCCTCCTCCTCCTCCTCCTCCTTTTCCTTTTCCTCCTGCTCTTCTTCTTTCTCCTCCTGTTCCTCATTCACCACCTTCCCCTCCTCTACTTTGCTCTCCTATTCAATTACTATAAACTGACCCCTGTCTCTGGTAGTATTAAGACCGGACCACCTAGTAGGGATGGCAAGGTCTGTGTGGTCTGAGTATCTGTGTAACTCAGTGTACCGTAACTCCCCCTCCTCCAACCTCTTCTATATATGCTAACACTGCTTTACTACCATTTGGAACTGGTGTATTCTTAATTAATTTGGCCCAATTTTTGTTCACCTTGCCGGGCCTACTGTAGTTATTCCTTGGAGAGCTTTAATCATTATTTAGTTAATATATTTTCAGAAGGAAGAAAGCTTAAGCATATCACATACTGGTTGCTCCCGATATCCGGCTCCTGGCTTTCTATACGTATTTCTTCACCAGTTCCGACAGCCTCCTCCTAGTGTACACTGTCCACTCATCCTCTTACATAATATTGAGTGAATACCGGTAATATAGGTCCGTACTGATGTATTAGAGTTGGTTGTATAGTCGGAGATGTTGAAATTTAAGGGATATAGTTCGAAGAGTTTTATAATAGTAGGTTTCATAATCGGAAGATAATATATGAAGGGAGAAAATCGAGTTGAATACTTCTTGAGTCTAGGTTGGTTCAGGGCAATTTATGATGGCAAAAGCATAAGTGAAATATCTCTTACATATGATACTGGTTTCTACAGATCTCCTTCCCTTATTGTCTTTACCCATGTCTTCACCATTTCCTAAATCTTCCTCCTACACTGTCCACTCATCCTTTATTCAATATTTAGGGAAAAGTTCATCTGAAGGGTAGTGGTATATTCGAGTTGGTTGTGTACGGTCAGACTAGTTTTGATGGGTGGAGTCCGAGTGAGAGGGTATAATAATGGACAACAAATAAATACAAAATATATACATACCTATCTATCTATCTATTGCCTGACGCCGTGATCCCCGAAGGGGTGGCCACGAACGAACCGCCCCCATGCACTTCTGTCCCCAGTCAGTCGACGCCCCTCCCCCCAACCAGCACCGCCTTCGTTCATGTACCGTAGTTCCTCACTCCATCCTTCCACCTCATATTCGGTCTACCTCTCCCCCTCTGTCCCTCCACCTCGCTCTCGTACACCCTCTTAGTCATTCTCTCGCTTTCCATACGTTCCATATGGCCGAACCATCTCAAGTTGTTCCTTTTCACACTTTCCAGCACATCTACCTCCACACCACACCTCCTTCTTACTTCCTCATTAGTCTGTCTATCCCTCCATGTAACTCCGCACGCACTCCTTAAGTAATTCATTTCCACTGCTCTCACTCTTGGTCTGAGTCTCTCAACCAACGTCCATGCTTCGCTTCCGTAAGTCAGTGTCGGGATTACCACACTGTCATGCAAGGACTTCTTCACTTCCATACTGACCACCCTATTTCTTGTTACTGCTTTTAGCGTTCCTACAACCCTCTTCCCCTGTTGTACCCTCTCCCGCACCTCTTCATCCATAGTCCCATCTTTACTCAACACACTGCCCAGATACTTAAAAGAGTTGACGATCTCCATAGCCTGACCGTTCAGCTTCACCTCACACTCTGTGAATTCACCCCTTTCGAAGACCATAACCTTGCTCTTCCCCGTATTTACCTTCAAATTCCGTTTTTCGCACACTGTTCCAAACTCATTTACCAGACCCTGCAACTCCCATTCATTATCACTCATCAGAACTGTATCATCCGCAAACAGCAGTATAGGTAGCTTCCACTCAATTCCCTCCCTTTTCAGCGATACACCAACATCCACTGCTCTTGATAGTATTTCTTTCATAACTCCATCCATATATACAGTAAACAACCACAGGGACATCACACACCCCTGTTTCAAACCAACATTCAGGTCAAAGAACTCGCTCTGCTCACTCTCCACACGTACTGCCGCCTTTGCACCCTCATACATGCTCTTCACTGCTTTCAGCAACTTGCCCTCTACTCCGTATATTCTAAGTACTTTCCACAAACCTTCTCTATCCACTCTGTCATAGGCCTTCTCCAAGTCCATAAAGGCAACATACACCTTTTGTTTCTTCTCCAGATACTTCTCCACAACACAATTCAGGGTAAAAATCTGATCTACACATCCTCTTCCCTTCCTAAAACCTCCCTGCTCGTCGCCTATCCATTTCTCCGTTCTCACTCTCTCAATCACTACCCTACTGTATACCTTCCCTACTACGCTTAGAAGACATATTCCTCGGTGGTTACCACACACTCCTCTTTCCCCTTTGCCCTTATATAGGGGGACTATTATGCCAGTCTTCCAGTCATCGGGTGCACTCCCCTTCTCCCATGCTAGTTTGCACATTTTCCATACCCATTCTATCACTATCTCACCACCATACCTCAACATTTCCCCACACACTCCATCTGTTCCTGGTGCTTTCCCCAACTTCACTCTTTTCATGGCTTCCCACACTTCTGACCTCCTGATCCCCACCTCCTCCTCCACTACTTCTCTTCTTCTCCCTCCCATACCATATCCAGCTATGTTTGCTGGCTCTTCATTCCTTTCATTTAGCAACTCACTGAAGTACTCCCTCCATCTTTCGACTCTCTCTTGCTTCTTGGCTAGCATTCTCCCATTCTTATCTTTCACACCCTTACTGTTTCCCTTGCTACCTTCCCTAACTTTCTTGACTTCTTTCCAGAACAGTTTCTTACTCTCCCTCCATTTTACACTCAGATTCCTTCCAAATTCCTCATCTACTCTTCTCTTACTTTCCTTCACTACTCTCTTCACCACCCTCTTACTCTCCACGTACCTCGCTCGTTTCTGTCTCTCGGAATCTTCATTCCCTCTACTACCCAACCACTCTCTATATGCTTTCTTCTTTTCTTCCACAGCTATTCTTACCTCTTCTGTCCACCATGCTGTACCTTTCACTCCCCTCCCTCTTCTCCTCACTCCACACACCTCCTCACATGCTGCACAGATCTCATCCTTAAACACCTTGCTCATCTCCTCCACTTCCTCCATAACTTCCAGGTCGAACCCACCTAGTCGTCTTTCCACTGCTCTCCTGTACTCCTCCCTGACTTCCTCCTCCTGCAACCTCTCCACCCTCCTCACCATTCCACCCTCCTCTCGCCTCCCTCCCGCTCTCCTCACCCACTTCTTTTGTATCCTAACCTTAGCTACCACTACATAATGATCAGACAGACCCCCTCCAATACCCCTATACACCCTAGCATCCATCACAGATTTCTTCATTCGTTCATCCACACATACATAATCAATCAATGACTTTCGTTCCACCACTGTCTTATCCTTCATCGTCAACATCCGTTTCCACGTGTACCTGTGGATCATTCTGTGTCGGAAGAAGGTGTTGGCTATCCACAGCCTCCTCCCCACACATACGTCCACAAG
>JBAKBP010034690.1:0-20417 GCA_037953745.1 Lithodes maja | reverse complement strand
ATATGATGACGATTTTGAAAATCACCTAAGGCACTTAGAGACCCTGTTTGGGAAGTTGAACGATGCTGGGCTGGTGGTGAACCTGAGGAAGTGCGAGTTTGTAAAGGCTACTGTGCAGTATCTTGGCTTTGTGGTCGGGTTAGGCCGGGTGTGCCCCCCCCTGAGCAAGATACAGGCTATCAATATGTTTCCCAGGCCCACCACTAAGCGCCAGGTCATGCGGTTCCTAGGTATGATAGGCTATTATAGGCGCTTCATCCGGGGGATACTCTACTGTCTTAGCACCGTTAACTGATCTACTGTCGAAGTCAGTGAAGTTCTGTTGGGCTGCGGAGTGTCAGAGGGCTTTCGACCTAGTCAAGCACCTGCTGTGTACACATCCGATTTTGAGGGCCCCAGACTTCTCCAGGAGTTTTCAGCTGGCGACTGATGCCAGCGGTGTGGGTGCCGGGGCAGTGTTACTGCAGACTGATTCCGAGGGCTTGGAACACCCAGTGAGCTTCTTTTCTCGCAAGTTTAATTCGGCACAAAGGAATTACTCGACTATAGAGAAGGAGCTTCTGGCTATCGTTTTGTCGCTCAAACATTTCGAAGTTTATGTTCCAGCCTACGGCCCGGTAGTGACGATTTATACGGACCATCATCCCTTGAAATTCCTAAATCAGTTTCACAATCGGAATATGCAGTTGACCAGGTGGTCCCTAATGCTCCAAGAGTATAATCTCAACATTCAGCATATTGCCGGGAGTGAGAACGTGATAGCAGATTGTCTATCAAGGGTTGATGATCCAAGATAGTCGTGCACGGTGTGTGGGTTGAGCAGGAGTAAAATTAGGCTATCATAACGCCGTCCAAAAAGATTATAAAACAATAAAATAAACGAGAAAACTCTTTCTTTTTTTTTAGTTTTGTAAGCCTTTATTGTTGTAGCATGATGCATGCGATATTGTGTTTTATGTATAATTCACACTTCAGTTGTTGTGCACCTTTTGCAATTAGTGGCAGCTAAGGGTAGCAGGTCGGTTGGTTGCCTGTCAGATTTTGATAATGCTTTAGCGGCTCGCTTGGTGTAGTGACTAGCGTCTCGGACTTCCACCCAGAAGGCCCGGGTTCGCGCCCACGCTCGGCGCATTAAAGATTTTTCACAAGCACTGAGTCGTTACCATCCCTCATGAGCAAAGGGATGGGGTAGTAGTACAGGACCCCAATGGAAATACGCCTAATCGGCCTTATTGAGCTATCCTTAGCTAGCTTAGCATGCGCTAGCTTTAAGAACTATTATTATTATTATTATTATAAGGTCGATTATCTAAAATCTTGGGGGGGCTGTGACGCACCCAGTGCGTTGCAACGCAACCTGATTGTACTCCTTGGTACTCGAATGTACCACCCGTGATCTGGCTACCGTCAGCCGCTATGTATATTGAGTGTGACAACTTATAACTATGTTCTTTGTATCTCTGTAAAGGTCTCGTCATGTGCTAACCAGTGGTGGGTTTTGTTTTAAGCCATGTCGAGACCTTCCATTTAATATGTAGTATCAATAGAGAAGTTGATAGATAAGACCATGGGAGTTCAGAGAGAGAGAGTGCGTTAGGCTTCAGAGCGAGAGGGTAGCAACGCGCCGCGCTGCCGGCCGGGTGGTTGCCAGACGTATGGACTGGTTGGCAGCCTTGCCCTTATAGCTAGGCGCGACAGGGTTGGTAGTCCATTGCTGCCTGCCTATGCTGCTTGGGCTGGGCCCATGTTGTCGTACAGCACATTGCCTGGAGGCTGGCTGCGTGTTCCATGACCAGGTTGCCTAGAACCTTTGAGATTCTAACATCCCTTGCCCTCTCTCCCAACTTCTCACGGTTGCACTCTTTCTCTCTGACGACATTACTCTCATTTCATTCTTCTCTCTATTTAAATGCATAACCTTCCCTTGAGGTCCTAAAGGAGTTTCAGCACTCACCTCTCGTATTACTCTTAGGACAAGCATATATTTACATGTTTTTTTTTTTTTTTTTTTTTTTTTTTTTCTATATTCCAACTTACTTCCTCTCGGGCATAGGCTGAGAGCCTTAACATTCACCGCTTTACAATGAACAGTGAAGCCCGTGAGGTCTTGTTCCAGTCTAGGGAGTGAGACATGTGAAGCACGTAGAGTACAACGAGCACCTGCCATCTTGCCTTCACATGAGGCACGGTGCTCACTCATGGCCCGAAACGACCCCATCTCTGAAGCCATCTCGTTCCCGTGCTTCACTGTCTCACCCTCTACACTCGGACTCTCACACTTACACACACACAACGCCACCTGTTGAGCAGATAACTCACCAGGCATTGCACCCCTATAGCATATTTTGAATATGGGAATATTCATACAGTGCTATTTAATCAGGGAACAATGAGGGTATTTTATTGACGTTTCGGTGGGCTTTGTGGTAATGCACTGATACTAGGTACAGCACAAATTCCATCCCAATAATATCTTCCCATTGATACATCGGGATTTGAACCCGGGACCTTTGGATTACCAGGCCAGTGGCAAGACCACTCCACCACACCTCCCCTTATTAATGTATTATTATACATTATTATAATGTATTAGATTTAAGGGGTTAATGTGAACAGCGATCTTCTTGATGAGGATAGTTGGTGAACGTTCTACATGTTCACGAGTTATATGCCCCGCTCATCATCCCATTTGTGACTAGACTGGTGCCATGTGTAAGAGCCCGACCATGCCCAGGAGTTGTCTGTAGAGGGACGAGGACTTAGCCTTGATTTGCATACCGAGCCAGGAGCGAGTGTAGCACCCGAGACTACAGCTCGCTCGTAGTGCCGGTATAGTAGAGTAACGTAATTTATCTGTCCTTGTGTTCTCTACAGTCTTTTCCTGGGTTCTCGCTTTCGGTGCTGGGACTCTTGTTCCTGTGACTTGGCCTGCTAGCTAGAACACATGGGGATGATGAGTGGGATATATCTTTATTTTACTATGCATTGCAGCTCTCTTTAAGTATATGTATATAACACTTTACAATACACAT
This sequence comes from Lithodes maja, assembly GCA_037953745.1. Taxonomy (NCBI): domain Eukaryota; kingdom Metazoa; phylum Arthropoda; class Malacostraca; order Decapoda; family Lithodidae; genus Lithodes; species Lithodes maja. Next base: position 17,385 of record JBAKBP010034690.1, on the reverse strand, counting down.
TACTCACACACAAGACAACACTATTAATACTTTCATGTATCAATTAACTGCACTGTCGTTTTGCTGCTGTGTCCGGAGTTCTGTTGCGTAGGGCGCATACGGACTCGGAGGGGAGACAGAGTGAGAGAAGCGAAGTAGCCTATGCAGTAGTAGGCTACCGGCGCAGTACTGTTGCCTGCAACCTTTTAGTTATTCCAAGTATAGATTCATTATTATAATAAGTGACTACTATTTATGTTCCTCCCATGTGTATTATTAGGTATCTACTGGATCATGAACATCTTGTATGCTACATGCTAGTGCATGTTAGTAGGGGACAGTTAGTGTAGTGCACGTGCTTTCAAATAGGCGTGTACATTTGTCATTTAGCATTTCACTGTCATACCTTTAGCCTGCTTCTATTCTACATTATTAGAGGCTTAATATTAACGTAGTTTCTTGAGTATTGCATTTCTTTAGTAATAACGTAACCTATAAAGGTCTGAGGGAGTTTAGCCTCATAGCCTACCCCTATTGTACACTTTCGCCGAGTTAAGGTACCTCGTTACCGTAGACGATAACTCTGTAGGGCGTTGGTGCTTTTGTTGTCTGGAGCATATAGTATTTGGGACTGGAATCGAGCGTGTCGTTGTCACTTAAGCCATTTCTGTCCTACGATCAAGAATCCCGAATATGTATTGCCGATCCAGCCGTAACAATATATATATATATTTGATAGGGGCCCCTTCATCATTGACAATGTTGCCTATTAGTATAATAGTCTTCATTCAACATCCACGTCAGTCGTTTGAATCAACCGCCGCGAGGAAGAATAAGTCATCTTCATAAGTGCAACGCTACTTCTCTTATGGTGTCGTCATATTGATCGGGTACCCACTACGAAAAAACTTCGTAAAAAAATAAGAGAACAAAAAAGGGAAAAGAATTCCCATCTTAACACTGTTAATCACAAGCTTCCCACATTCGGTGGATTTTCTTGCGTTGTGGCTTCTTGCCACCTCTCGCTCTCCTCTAGCGAGTCTTTGCTCATTTGTATATATTTGGGAGATAGTGAGCAGGGTTTAGACTAGCTAGCACGGGTTGTGTTATATTTGGCCCGCAGGAAGTATTAAAATTGGGGTACGATAGGTGCTTCTCCTTGTGTTCAATTTTTGCCACCCCTCGTGGTTTTTTTTCATTGTTGTTAGGCGCCTTAGTGTTTGCTTTTGACTTAGTTAGGAGGCTTTCCTTCCCTGCTCAAGTAATGTTCCAGAAGTGTAACGAAATTAGCAATGTGGCCCATATGGGGACCGGCACTTTAAACGGCTCTCACCCAAAAACTGATTGATGGATTTTAAATTTCTTGTTACCAATAGAAACTACAATTAATGCTTAATATTATGTTAAGAGCAAATTACACTACTGTAAATATTAAGTCATATAAAAAAAAAAAAAAAGTAGTGAAAAAAAAGGTCAACAAAAGTGAAAGCATATCTCATACATTACATAAGCTGGATTAATTTGGTTGCAGGGCTGTGGAGGGTATGGCTGAGGGTCTTGGGTGACAACAAGGCAGAACTCTGGGGCTAAAATAGAGTTCGATAGGAAGGGGAAATTTGTAGTACACATTTGGGATTATGGACCCCATATGGTGACCGGACAGGTTGGTACAAGAAAGGGGAGGCGAGAGAGCGGCGGCTCACACCCTCTCCCAGTTGTAGGACGATGCGGACTGACTGCTCGTCTTCAAAATTTCTTGCCATCGGCCTCCGGCCGTGAAATATTCACGAAAAACCTGTTTTACGCATATTTTTTGGCCCATATGGGGCCAATATGCCTGAGCAGGGTTAAGTTCTTGTGTCCCTAGGGACGGCTTGAGGATCTACGGATCCTGTCTTTGTTGCAGACGCGCCAGGGTTTAGGTCGCCCCACGTGGTTGGGGCGTCCTCCGGCATTGGAGCCTGAGGAGAGGCCCCTCGTGGGGTTTTTTTCTCTTCGCCTCGTGGCAGGGTTCTGAGTTCTTCGTGTGGTCTGTGCTTTTTTCCCGGATATGCCGATAGGTTATCTAGTTCAAGGGGTGTGTTATTATTACTATGATTGGTTTTTATCATTATCATGTCCCCTGTGAGTTGTTGGTCTCCCGGTGGTTAGTGTGCCACTTGCCGGTAGTCCAGCAACGCGTTCCTAACGTGGGAGTGAGTGCGTTTAGGGTGTGCATGTTTCCTCTCAGCAGTGCCTTGTTCGGGTTTCCCCCCCCCCTCACTTTGCTGGGCTCGCCGGGCTACGGTTCTAACCGTTGGTCGGTCCGCCGTTCCGGCGTGTTCACGAGCTCGGATCTTCCTCGCCGGGGCTTTGCGTCGGTGGGTGTGGCATCGCCACTAACCCCTGGTCCCTGGTTCCTCCGGAATCCGGCGGACGTCGATGTAGATCTGGTAGTGCTTTTCAACCCCTCGGACCTTGGCCCCGCCTCCCGGCGTTTACGAGAGCTACGAGTCCTCCGGCGGGTCATGTTTTTCGTTTACGATTACCCACCGTCAGGGGCCCCCTCCTCGGTCTTCGGCCTGGTCAGTTCTTGAAGGGGGAATATTACGGTCGTTTACCCCGCCGTGCCGGCGGTCTAGCGGGTAATAGACCCCGGCGGACACCGCACGTGTGTCCATCGAGTAGCACGCTTACCTTAAGGGGACCGACCGGTTAATTTAGGCTTAAAAAACTCGAAATCCTGAAAATACCAATAGGTGTTTACTCAACAAGAGTCAACATCCCTTCATAAGCCAGTGAAATGTTATTAGTGAAAACCCATTGGAATTTTTTATTTTTTATGTTTTCCAAACTTTTCCTGTAATTCTAAAAACGTTATATAGCGAACTTTGAAATAAACATGCTCAGTAACTACTGGTCGTACGAGGAGCATGCCTATATAAATCGAAAGAGCGTAAGCTACTCTACAACCTCCCATACGCTTTATCTTCTACTTTGCCATGTTCCCGCGTAAAATATAGTAAATCTAAAAAACAAAAGTAAAAATGTTCACCTAATGACCTTAGACTTTCACCTGTTTGTCTCAGAACCTATATTGCCGCATTATCGGATGTTATTCTACAGTTATTATTGGACCTATAGTAATGGTGTATATACCATTGGAAAGGTAATTAAAAACATTAGTGCCTATGAAGCCAATTTACTCTAGTAATTTTTTTTTTTCACAATATGTCGTCAAAGTTGTAATTTTCTATAAATATATTCGCCTGAATCCGTAATCACCTAAATCGAACAAGTACACAAAATATATAAAATGTTTTTTATAGAAACTACAGATACACCTTTTGTGAGTTGTTTGATCACATAAAACATGTGCTATGGGGATTTCTGTAGGAGTTATCATTTTCTGCAGTGCTATGATTTTCAACGTTTTTTTACCTAAATTGCAAGAAAAAAGCAAAAAAAAAAAAAAAAAACATTGTTTTGATCTAGTTTTATGGTCATATACACCTGTGCCAAATTTAATTTAAATTGAAAGTAGGACCTGGAAGTTTGTAATTAACCGGCCGCCTTACCGGCGGCTCAGTAGGTAAACTAATCCGGGACTGCTTGTGTTTTACAGAGCACACAGCGGTCTGCCGTTAAAGGGCTCCCTGCGCTACGGCATACACCGTCGCAGGGGCCCTCAGTTGAGAGTATCCCCTCCTCATGTTACCCAGGGGCATGGGAGGAGGATCTTCACACCCTCTTAGGGGTGCTAAGAAAGGGGAGGCCGTGGCCTCCTATTCTTATTACGCCGGGAGGTTAGGATAAGTGAGACTCTCCCTTTTTGTCCTTATGAGCATTGATTCCTGGACAAATTTTCTTCCAGGTGGACACCCAGGACAGCCGGATACCGATCTGTTCCCGCCGGGGAGAGGAGCTTCTGCATCATGCCCTTGTTTACAGTATGCTCGACCCCCTCGTGTCTTTTCCTACCAATACCGGCCCATAACAAATGTATCAGATGCGTTCAGTGTTTAAACAAAACCTCTTTCGAATGGGCATCTCGTACGTGTCCAGTTTGTTCCGATTTGTTTGCAGAATGGCTGGCGGGCCAAGATTTGTCATGTTTACTCACGGTCATTTAAGTAAAGACTAAATTTAAAACCTATGCTTTTCAGGTAGCAAACAAAGAACTATCATGTGGTAACCCGGAACTTTTAACCCAGGAACTGCGGGAAGACTCTTAAGAGTTCCCCCGGCGGACTGCGGGAAGACTCTTAAGAGTCAGAGAAAAAAAAATCAACTTTAAACATCGAAAAAAAAAAAAAAAAAAAAAAAAAAATTGCCCCTGGGCCATTCAAAATATCACTCCTCTACCTCCCCTCCTTCCCCACTTTCCTCCCCTCCTTCAGTTATCACCTATTTTCCCTGTTATTCCCTTATTCTGAGGTATATTTTCGTGCTAACATTAGCGAGTTGCAAGCAGGGCCTTGTCATCACTGCTAGCAAGCGAGTGCAAGAGAGAGAGAGAGAGTATCGATCGACTGTGTCTCAGTGGCCTTGGGGGAAATTGGCGGGAAAGCAGGTTGCCTCACCCATACATTATATAACTCGCGGCCTGTATCTCCGATTTTGACCATCCAAACGCTGTTTTCACTTGTTTTATTGTTGTTTCAGGTTAATACCTTTATAATCAACCCATAATAGGCACGTATGGATAAGTATTAATGCTATATATGGTAAAATGAATATTTTAGTGATGGAAACAGCTCAAATACGTCAGCACAGGCAGACGTTTCTAATTACCCCCATGCGCACTTCTTAGGTTAAGGGTCGTTCAGCTTTACTCTTTTGATGATCATATAGCTCACCAGTCACAGAACTCCCCCATACCCTTGTTGACCATTGGGTCCCCTACGTCCTCCATGACATCCGATCAGAGCTCCTCTCCCCCAACAAAGAGAAGCCGCTTGATATCACCGGACCGCCTCCACCTTACCCGACCGGCTCCCCCGGCGGGCAACCTGAAGCACATGGACAGTACGGAATACCTGCCTGACAAGATCCGACGGCTCTCGAGCCCACCACGACGTGTGTTACTGGCTAATGAAACTCCCAGTTCTGTACAAGTGAATCCCACGGGATCACCGGGAGTGGGTCCGGCGACCTCCTCAGAGACGCAGGGGGTTAGTCCCAGTCTCCCTGAGCCGGACGCCGACCCACCTCACCTTGCCACTAGACTAAGACAATCTGTACACGTTAGAATTCAAGGTTCTCAGTTAATTTTGTCACATAAACAGGCTCACCAAGTCAGGGCTCATACCCCTACTCAGTCTCCGGGTGTACGTACATCAGATGCGGTTACGACCATCAGGTCTCACGCGACAACCCTGGCTCCTTCTAAGGACCAGTCCGGCTTAACAGCCGCCCTCAAAGAATGCGAACAACCCATTAACACCCCAGCCACGTGACCAGAAGTCACTGGCTTGCGGTGCGCCCCACCCGGCTATGGCTAGTAGCAGTATGTCACTGATGAGTGATGACCACTAATAAGACACAAGTGGCACCTATCACAAGGGCTGCCACTCTGATACAAGCAGACCAACATGATAGGCCTCCGACACAAACCACTACTGCAAAGTTGACAACTGTACAACTAAATGAATTGTCACGACAAGTAATACACCAGTGTGCCATTAATCAGGGTCAAACCCCTCCTCCGGCACAGGGACCACTTCACAATGTAGCTAGGCCCCCCTCTCTTATTAATGTCGGCATTCCCTCTCTAGCAGTCCCCTCCGCCGGGCCAGCAACGACCCGTCCAATTGACTACCCGCAGCCCATGGGCCCACCACTAAACGAACCAATTCGTCCTCGACCTGCGGGGCAAGAGTTGCAACTGCAGGCCGTCACAGTTCCCCAAAGTTCGTTGCCAGACCCATTAGGCCGGCCTTCGACGCAACTCCTAGGCTTAGGAGACCTGGAGTTCATGGGTGGGTTCAAGTCCCACAATATAACTCCCCCTTCCTCCGGTCGACCCGAACAGGAACTTCCGGCGGAACCTTGGGCAATTGTGCCTCCTGGCCTTAGACAACCCTGGATTAGGCTGGACTCTGAGTCAGTTCATAGCCAAGAGCACCTAAGTTTGACTAGGGGAGGTGTGGTGGAGTGGTCTTGCCACTGGCCTGGTAATCCAAAGGTCCCGGGTTCAAATCCCGATGTATCAATGGGAAGATATTATTGGGATGTAATTTGTGCTGTACCTAGTGTCAGTGCATTACCACAAGCCCACCGAAACGTCAATAAAATACCCTCATTGTTCCCTGATTAAATAGCACTGTATGAATATTCCCATATTCAAAATATGCTCTAGGGGTGCAATGCCTGGTGAGTTATCTGCTCAACATGTGGCGTTGTGTGTGTGTAAGTGTGAGAGTCCGAGTGTAAGGGGTGAGACAGTGAAGCACGGGAACGAGATCTCTGAAGCCTCAGAGATGGGGTCATTTCGGGCCATGAATGAGCACCGTGCCTCATGTGAAGGCAAGATGACAGGTGCTCGTTGTGCTCTACGTGCTTCACATGTCTCACTCCCTAGACTGGAACAAGACCTCACAGGCTTCACTGTTCATTGTAAAGCGGTGAATGTTAAGGCTCTCAGCCTATGCCCGAGAGGAATTAAGTTGGAATATAGAAAAAAAAAAAAAAAAAAGTTCTGATGATACCCAACATTGCTTATCACCCCCAATAGACAGAACCCATATGGCAAGTAACCTGCCGGGTCCCTCTTCTGCCCCCAGTTCTCGCCCCGGGGCCCCACTGGCCCAGCCGGGTGTCCCGTTAACGTCTCAAATAGTTAAAGCGCCAGGCAGGCTCTGGCTTCCGGTTACGGCAGTAACACAGGGTAAGGGGCATAAATCAATACAAGGGGAAGTCCCGGTGCCGGTGGAGTGGGCTATTTATCCTGAATATTATTCCTAGGGGGTAGAGGAGAAACGGATATAAAGTAAATGTTTAGACCTGGAAAGATGAAATGGCCTAGGCTATAAATATGATACCGGTTGGCGTTGGACTTACGTGTTAAATTGTATATGTAGGCTATCTGTGGTAGTCCCAGTAATATCTATGAAGTACTTCTAGTATTAAAGGAACTTAGCTGTGATGCAAAGCGTGTAGGTTAGGTGATGGACATGTCGGTAGGTGTAGATCAGTGAAGTTCTGTTGTTATGTGGCAGCAACTGGTGGTTTGTTGTGAGCGGGCCGAAGTCTCTGTGTGAAGTGTACTGAGATTCCCTCTTATCGTAACAATATAAATATATTTAAGGGTTCTATATCACCCCCCGTGATTAAATAATAAGGGAAAATAAACTAAGATATAATTGGTGCAACCACAGTAATACTTATCCACAAAGATAAATAAAGTAATGCGTATAAACAAAAAGGAACCAGCTGTCGTGAACCCGGGAAATTCAAACTACGGTATATATACCAGCTAGGATTCACGACATACTCCGCCACCAGATATATACAAAGTATTTACAATTGTCCCGTCCCGATCATGGATCGCCACAACTGGGAGGAACCCAAAGCAGCCCGACGTGACGGCCTCTGAGGGGTATCACCTCGGTCCGCTCCAGTAGCAGGAAGGATATTATCAGAGTTCGGCTTGCTGTCGCCATCCACTACCTCTAAATCTATCTCTAGTGGGTATAGCTTAACCACCGGTCTGGTGGTCAAACCGGCTCCTGTTTTTACCTGAACTACCCTACATTCGTCGTCAGGACCACGAAGAAGTTTCATTATCCGACCTATACGCCAAAAACGTCGGGGGCCGTCATCATGTACTAGAACGACGTCCCCAACTTGCGGCGATGCTATCCCTTTTTTTACCATTAAGTGACGATGTTGCTCCCTGAGTGATATTAAATAATCAGTGCTCCACCTTTTCCACAGGTCATGTGAGAGCTTTGTAACATATTGGAAGCGTTGGTTGACGGAATCATTGTTACGCCAAGTCGTGTCCTTGAGATCTTCATCCGTGACTTCCCGCCTTGGAAAGCTTCTGATCCGCCTCCCATGAATCAGTTGTGAAGGAGTGATGGGTAGAGGGTCTTCAAGATCACTGTAGCTGTAGCCAAGCGGGCGATCATTGACTGTGGCCTCGAGCTCCAGTAATACCGTATTCAGTTCCTCTGTGGTAACCAATGCTCGACCCAGTACCTTCTTCAAGCCAGCCTTTAGGATGCCAATGACCCGTTCCCATATGGCACCGAACCATGGCGCCCTGGCCGGTATAAACCGCCACTCGCACTTGAATTCCGCTAGAGTACCTTTTAACCTTGCATAATCCATCAACTCCCGTAATGTACTGGCTCCGCTAACAAATGTGGTGGCATTATCACTCATCATAATCTCAGGGTAACCCCTCCTGCTACTAAACCTACGGAACCCATGCAAAAATGATTCGCAGGAGAGGTTAGACACCGTCTCTACATGGACCGCTCTAGTAACTGCACAGGTGAATAAGACTACATATAGTTTACTTACAGTACCCCCCTTCTCTTTTACTGGCAAGGTACCTGTGTAGTCAACCCCCGTTACCTGGAAAGGACTCACTTCCTGAACCCTAAACTCCGGCAATGGAGGGGCCTGTACAGCACGGTATGATGTACCTTGCAATCTCTTGCAGATGATACATCCCCTTAAGGCTTTCTTTACTACCTGTCTAATCTTGGGGATCCACCATCTTTGCCTTATGTAATTTACAACATAACTAACACCACTATGGTTACACACTTTGTGGCAGTAATTACTAAGGAGAGTGGCTATACGATGTTTATTAGGGATAAGGATAGGGTACTTGGCGCTATCATGTAAAGCTGAAAAGTGTAGCCTACCTCTACAGCGTATCATGCCTCCCTCCATATAGAGGCCTAACTGCTTCACTATATTGCTTGGTGTGCCCTGTCCTTTTGACAAATAGTGGTGTTCCTCAGAGTAAGCTTCTCTCTGAGCTACCTTAATCATGGCTGACTCTGCTGCTCTTAATTCCGGCACCGTCAAGTATGCCGGTTTTGCCTGATAATTCCCTTGTGTCTTCTCTTTAAGAGTCTTAATAAACCTAAGGACCCACGCCATTACATGCCATGACTTCATATATGAGCCATACCGGTCCCAATTCAATATGGCAGTAGTGGCAACCGGTACCGGCAATGACAGGGTTCCTTCTTGACTCATGTTACAACCCACAGTGGTGTCCCCTCCTATTGAGCCCCCTATTGGGCCATGATCAGGCCATAGCATTTGGTGAGGTAGCCATGTGGGCCCTCCCCACCAAAGCGAAGAAGCAACTAAGGACACATATGAAATCCCTCTGGTAACTAGATCACTGGGGTTGTCCTCTGTGGACACATAACGAAAATGAGCACCGGGGACTAATGACTTTATCTCATCAACTCTATTTTGAACATATATAGGGAAAATCTTTTTACTAGACAACCAGCATAGGGTTATCTGGCTGTCCGACCAGAGGTTTACATTCTCTATAATCAGCTCGTCCGCGTAGGCCTCACATATATAACATGCGAGACGAGCTGCGAGAAGAAGAGCAGTCAACTCCATCTTAGGTATGGTGAGGGACTTAATAGGCGCCACCTTAGCTTTGGCCATTACTAACCTACTCACCTCATCACCAACCGCATAGGCCGCTACACCATATGCTACTGAGCTAGCGTCACTAAATAGGTGCAGCATAACCCTCTTAGAAATAGTGACCTGACGGGGAAACATGATACCTGTACTATCTATCATATCGTTATAAATACCCTGCCAGTTAGCTCTCATGTCATCTAGAATGCGGACATCCCACCCACACTCTAATCTCCACAAGTCCTGTACGAACCTCCGCGCCCGGATGGTTACCGGTAGCAACACTCCTAGAGGATCGAAAACACTCACGGTTAGACTTAGAGCCTCGCGTTTTGTAACCAATGCAGGGCTACTTCCGTGGCAATTTACCTGTAATATATCCTTATCAGTTAGCCACTCAACGCCAAGCACCTTAACCCCGTCTTGTTTGGCAGAAGCTATACCCTTCAGGTGCAACAGTTCCCGCAAACTCTCATTATTTGTGACCCACTCACGTAAAGACAGGTTAGCGCTGGAAAATATTCTACGGGCATCCCAACATTGTTGTTGCAAATAACTTACATCATCACCAGTCCCTTGCAAGTTATCAATACCTGTATACAACTCCCTTTTTAGCTTATTAACTACTTCACTGTTCTCCTGTATCATAGACAGGTTTTTTGAATGGTAGCATTAAGGAGGAACTGGGAACAGGTGGTCCCGAACAGAACTGCACGGAACCGGTAGACAATGTAAGGACTTGCAACATCCAACGGATCAACGGGCCACAGAAACCTAGTAGCATCCCTATCTTTCTCACTCAACCCCACCATGAGAAATGCTTTCTCAATATCACTCACCCAGGCAAATTGATGGCATCTAAAGCGCAGAAGCACCTGGGTGAGGTCAGCCACTAGCGATGGATCTGTATGGAGACAGTCATTCAGACTGAACGCCTTCTCGTCCATCCTAGCGGAACAGTCAAACACTATCCATACAGGCGTAGTAACACTATCCTTGGTAATACCATGGTGAGCTAAGTAGTGAATGGGATGACCAGCCTGATTCCTGTTTTCTACCCTTTCAATAAACCCCCTTTCTATCTGATTATCCAGAACCTTTGTATACTGTTGACAGTAGTTGGGATCTTTTATAAACTTACGCTGCAAGCCTCTCATTCTGCCCAGGGCTAACTTAAAGTTATCAGGTAATTTATCTATGTTATCTCTCCACGGCAGTTCCACTATATACTGTCCCTCTGCTTCGGAATACTGTACCGTTTCAGAAAATCTATTTAAGACTTTCTCCCCACCCTTACCAGTCTCATTAGGACTTATACCAATATGGTCCAAGTCCCATAGAGCTGTCAGATCCTTTAATTCTGGAGATTTACTGCCAATATCTTCCTGTATCTCCACTAAAGGGTCTACTGCTAACTTAAGAACAGTGACTAACTCTACATGGGTCTCTTCTATATCTGACTGATAAGTGCCACTCAGTGCATAACCATAAATTGTGGGTAACATAACTATACTTCCTTCCCTGACATAGCCTGAATGTACAAAGTGGTAATAAAAGTCCGCCCCAATCAGTAACCCTATCATATCTCCATCAGTGATACCTGGATCTGCTAATTTGTAACCCCGAGCCTTGATAGCATTTACCTCCATCTCTAATCCCCTCCCTGGCTTGTATACTGGTAACTCCTCCACCACAATGGCTCTCAAATTACGCACCCTTCTTCTGTGATGATAGGTTAACTCTACTATTTCATACTCAGTACTACCAAGTGAGCCAGTAAATCCCTGGAGCTTTAGCTGTTTCTTACTGACCCTAACGTAATCAAGCTGCGATAAAGCAGAGCGCAAGATGAAGGTATGCTGCGAACATTGGTCCAACAAAGCTCTCTTACTTTACTGGTATGACCGTTTCTGTCGGTCAAGGGAATCTGAATGGTAGGCAACAACACTGCATTACGGCCCGAAGCCACAGCCATGGTCACTGTTGGTTCAGGGGCTGCTGGTTGTCCAGTTTGTTCTAGGCGTGGCGTCGGACACAAATAATTAAAATGTTTCTGTTGGCAGAATCGGCACGGCCTAATTTTAGGGTTAGTACACCCCTGGCTGCCATGTTCTGACAACAGGCACCCGACGCACAATTTCAACTGCCTTGCTCTATTGGCCTTGGCGGGACTGTTCTTGTATTTTGCACACTTTGCCCAAAAATGTCCTGTCTTTAAACACAACTTACATCCATACTTCTGCTTGGTATCGGGTTTCTGATACACCGCATATGCTGCTGTGGCGGTCGCCCCAAACTGTTCTAGTGGATTATGTCTACTTTCTAGATTGCACACTTCAGTCTTAAACACACGAACATACTCATCCACATCCAGCCAGTTGTCCTTTAATTCACGCTTAATCACTTCAGAGAGTGCGCTAGGAAGTTTATTATGCAACAGTACTGCACACATTTCACTTACTGTTACATCCATAGAGCGTAATGACTCTAACGCACACTCAAATGACGCGGAAAATTCTTTCAGAGCACTGACCTCCTGGCTAGGATGCGGGAGATTACACAGTTTCGCTATGCGAGCTGCTTTGATGCGATCCTTTTGACCATAACTGTTTTTCAATATAGTGACCGCTGGTTCATAACTTGCAGCGACCAAACTAAACCTACTAACAATTTGTAGAGCCTCACCACTAAGTTGTCCCTTTAGATACGTAAATTTTTGAATGTCAGTCAAGTCTGTTTGGGAGTGAACACTACAATCAAAGAGCTCCCAGAAACCCACCCACTGTGTTGGATCCCCATCACAAACTTTAGGGAGGGTAGCTTAATACCCTTCTGTTTCCTACTTGCTGCACCATCATGAGATCTACCAGTAGTGGTTGTCTGGTGAGCACTATCTAACTCAGCTAACTGACCGTTTACTTGATTAACATACTGCATATCTTTCACCATCTCATCTCTCTAACTGATCATCTGAATATAAGCTATACAACTCTACGTTATACGACTTGATATCAGTTAGGACCTCTTCTAAAGTTATTTTCACACCCTTTACATCATGCAGTGTAGCATCAATAAATTCAGACAGATTAGAGGTAAGCTTAGTAATCCCTCCCTTCTTGGCGGCCCTGTACCGCCGCAATGACTTTATTTTCTCATCCATTCTTAAAAAGTTTACAGTAACTAAAGCTTAAGGAACAACAATACTAATCGTCACTGTAGGCTAACCTATTCTAATCTATTCTAAGCCTAGGCTAACCTACTTACATTGATGACGACAGCAACCAAGCAAATTGAAGCATGCAGATCGCGTGCCCCCTGTGAGTTTACAAATGATCAAAGAAAAGGAAAATTACCCTATGTCATATTACTCTACTTTACAATATTTACTTTTACTATATTAAATTTTTAAACAAATTACAAAGAAAAAGAAAGAAGGATCAAGACTCCTCTGAAGGAGGAACAGCCGCAGCCGTCGTCCTAGTCTTGAGATCTAGCCTATTGCGTCGACTGCTCCTCCTCGTCCCTGTCCTTCTCCTCAAAGAAGGCATGCGCTCTGTCCAGTAACCTATCTAACACCTTCCGGCTCCCTGGCACATTTTAAGCAGGCGTCACACCATGCCGATTTGAGCCACGACTGACCACGACCTTGAGTCGTGGTCAGGAGTGCCGACCTTCGGCGGAGAGCTTAAGGATATGGGGGGGTGAGTTTTGGACGGGACGCAGTATGGATGGCCACGCCGCCTGACGGCGACCTGACGGGGTAGACCGGCGCCCATGCCGGACTGAATGTGAGTTTTAGGTCGCCGCTGGAGTGCCGATCTGCGGCGTAGTGCGTCGACAACGACCCGACGAACGGCGTCGACAGGAGTTAGGGCGGCGTCAATATTCATTACTGTGCCGATGAGCGGCGACCCCTTCAGTATGGACGGTGACCCCGGCCCGCATGACCCCGAACGACGGCGACCGAACTCAAGGTGTGGTATATAAAAGGTACACCAAAGGGTGGGCCTCATCAGTATACCTTCAGCCACCGTAACGGTTGCACGCAGCCATGTTCACCACAGTCCCCAGGAACCTGATACGACATCTATGCTTACTCCAGGTTCAGTTAAATCTGGAAAATGACTACCTACTGACAAATATAGCCATCTGCAAGCTGCTGTTGAGGAAAAGAAGGAGGGAGAATAGAACCCCCTCGCATGTGGGTCCGGAACTGGCTTCTCCGTAGGAAAACCTTTGGTTGTTGTTGTTGTTGTTCCCTAAGCTGCCTGGCCGAACAGCCCCGAGTCCCTGAGGAAGGCCATGGCCACGATCGGGCTTTCCCACAGAGCTCTCATTGAGTGTAGGTTGTGTTGTTGGCGTAAGTGGTTGTGTGAAATGCAGTCTTCTATGATGTGTTTAATGGTATGGGGTGCTGTGTTACATCCCGGGCAGGCGTCGACAACGGAGTCATCCAGTCTCTTCTGATAGCTCAGGAGAGCTGGATGGTGTCCGCATCTCAGCCTGGCCAGGTGGACTCTGTCCTCGCGAGGGAGGGAGGATTCGGAAGGATGGATTTCGGGAGGTCGTGCATGCAGCTGCGTGTTGTCTGTGAGTGAGTGGATGGATTGGCGAGAGATATGAGTATGGATGTGCTTCTGGAAGTTGTTCGGGGTGGGCAGGGAGGGAGAGAGGACAATAATTGTGTGTGATACCGTGTGCTGGGTGTTGTTTTGATATTTCTTGGTGTCTGTGGATGTGTTGCCATGTAGTTTAGTGGGTGGTCTTGGTTCGTGGAGGCTGCTGCCAGGAATTGAGTGCCTCTCATGTCCAGATGGTCTTTGACTTTGAGGATTTTTGTTTCTTGATGTAGATGATCTGTGGGTGTAGTAGCTGTGCAGCCTGTAATGATCTTCAGGGCTTTGTTTTGAATAGTCTGTAAGGTCTTATGATGTGTTTCAGCTAGGTTAGAAGCCCAGGCTGGGCTTGCGTATTCCATTACTGATCTTATGTATTGTTTATATACTGTGGTGGTAGTTTCTTTGTTGTGTCCAAATTTTGTGTGAGCAAGTGACCTGAGGGCGTTAAGTCTGGGTGTCAGTTTCTTTTTAATGCTTGTGGTGTGCTGTTTGAATGTCATATGAGTATCATATGTTACTCCTAGGATTTTGGGTGTGTGTGTATGTGTTAGGGGTGTGTTGTTTATGGTGAGTTGAGGGATGTATTCGTGTTCACCTGTCCAGCTTGTGAGCAGGGTTGCGGTGGATTTGGCTGGGGCTAGATTAAGTCTGTTTGTAGTGCACCAGCCATGTAGTGTGTTGAGATAGGGTTGAAGGAGATCTGTTGCTCTTCTTGGGTCATGGTGTGTGCATGTGAGTGTTATGTCATCTGCATAGGAGGCTAAGTTTATTTGGGGAGTATTGGGTGTAGTTATATCGTGCATGTACAGATTGAAGAGTGCGGGCGATAGGACGGATCCTTGTGGGACTCCGTTTGGAAAGTTTCTGATTTTAGATGACTGACCGGCAAAAGATACGTGTGCACATCTGCCTGCTAGGAAGTTGGCCAGCCACCTTTTTGTGTTGTTGTGCATGTTTGTGTTGTAGATTTTGTTTGTTAGGTTGTGGCGTGGGATGGCATCGAAGGCTTTACTAATGTCGAGTGTGGCTAATAGTGATCTGTGTGGTGGTCTAGCTGAGTTGATGCCGTCAAAAGCTCTTTGTGTAAGGTCTGTGAGAAGAGTGTTTGTGGAGTGCAGTGGCCTAAAGCCATGTTGTGTTGGAGCTAGGGGTAGGTCGGGTGTAATTAGTTGTAATACTAGGCGTTCCATGACTTTGGAGGGGGAGCAAAGGAGTGTAATGGGGCGGTGCGAGGAGGGTAGCGTGGGTCTTTGTTGGGTTTGGGCAATGTGATGATGATACCATGCTTCCAAATGTCTGGTATTGTGTTGTGTGAATAGCTGTAGTTTGATATGTTAGTGAGTGTTTGTATGCCTTGTGGTCCCAGGTGTCTGAGGTGTATGTTGCTTATGTTGTCTAGGCCACAGGCGGGTGAGTGCTTGAGATTGTTGATGATATGCTTTGTCTGGTGATTGGTGAAGGGTGTATAGTCAGGGTCTGTGGGGAATTGTCTCTTACGTCGGATGACACGTCGGTCGTCTTTGTGAGGTTTTAGGTGGCTGACATGTGAGAAGTGATTGATGAGAGTGTTTGCTTGTTGTTTACATGAAGGAGTAGAGTCTGTTGTTGTGATTGCAGCATGTGATTGTGTTGTGTTGCTGTTGGAAAGTGTGATGCTGTTTAGTGTTTTGTAGAGTTTTTTGGGTTTGTTTTGTGATCAAGTGTTTGTAGGAAGTTATTCCAATTTAGTTTTTGTTGTTCTTGATTTTGTTGTTAGTTTGGGTGTTGAGTGCTTGAATTTGTTGTGTGATGTCTTGTGTGTGGGGTGCTGGGGAGTGTTTCAGTGTGTCGCGTTGTCTGATGAGGTTTTGAATTCTGGTGTGAAGTTGGGTTGTGTCTTTTTCTGTTACCTCTTGGAATGTGTTTCTTGTCAGCGTTTTGGATAGTTTTATTGAGTATGTGTACAGCATTGTTGATGTTAGTGATGGGTGTACTGTTTAGAGTTGTGAAGTGTTGTTCGGTCTCATTTGTAAATGCTTCCCAGTTAGCTCTTTTATAATTGGTGTATGTGTGTTTGTGGCTAGCTGGGGTGAGTCTGGTTTTGGTGGTGATAATGATTGGGAGGTGGTCAGAGCCTAAGGTTCTGATCACCCTCCAGGATGTTGTGGGGGCGAGTTCTGGGGAGCAAAAGGTGATGTCTGGAGATGATGGGTTATAGAGGGCTTGGTGAGGAATATGGGTATGTTGATGGATGTCGTTAAGGATGATGAGGTTATCTGTTTGGTTTTGTAGTACCAGCCCTCTGTCTGTGTCAGGGTTGTCGACAAACCAGGCCGACGTCTTGGCGTTGAAGTCACCACCCAGGATGATGTGTGGGGTGTTTGTGATGTGTTGTAAGTGTGGTCTGTATCATTTGGTACTGTAGGGGATGTTTGGGGAGGGATGTATGTGTTTATGATGGTTATGTTGGATTTGTTGCCAGTGCGTATTTTAATTGATTGTATTTCTGTTGTGTTATCATTTGGGGGGAGGAGGGATTTGGTTTGTACACTGGTTACTATGTATGATATTTCATTGTGTACCACCAGGGTGATGAGTCCACCGCCCCCGCCGACAGCCCGGTCTTGTCTGATGGTGGTGAAATTATGAAATGTGGGTGTTTTTTGTGATGTGCGGAGTTTTGTTTCTTGTAAGATGGCAATGTGTATGTTGTGTTGTTTGATGAAGTGTGAGAGTTCGTGTTTCTTTGTGTTAATGCCATCTATGTTTCAATTGGAGAATGTTAATGTTATGTGCACGATGTATGTTGGGTGCTGCTGCACGAGGATGGGGTGGGGGTGAGGGAGGGGCTGGAGGTTGGGATGGGTGAGGTGGGGTGGGGATTGGGGAGCAGGAGATGGGGGTTGGAATGGATTGGGATGGGGTATGGTGTGTTGAGTTGAGGATGTGGATAGTATGGGAAGGTTGGATGGGTTAGGGAGGAGAGGTGGACGGGTTTTAGGGGGGGGAGTGGATGATATGGGAAGGCTAGGTGGGTTGGGGAGGAGAGGTGGACGGGTTTTAGGCGAGGGATTTGACTGGGAGA
This sequence comes from Lithodes maja, assembly GCA_037953745.1. NCBI lineage: Eukaryota > Metazoa > Arthropoda > Malacostraca > Decapoda > Lithodidae > Lithodes > Lithodes maja. The sequence continues at coordinate 111 of JBAKBP010034690.1, read as the reverse complement.
GGGAGGGGCATGAGGAACAGGTCCAGGTGTTCGGTGTAGTGTTTCTTGGAGGCAAGTGTTGTACAGTGAAGTGGGTCCAGTTCCTGCATGAATTGCAGAGAACTGAACCCT
>JBAKBP010034689.1:0-20418 GCA_037953745.1 Lithodes maja | reverse complement strand
AGATTAGGAAGGGTGTACCGGTATGAGAAGTGAGATAAGGAAGGGTGTATGAGAAGTGAGATTAGGAAGGGTGCACACGGTATGAGAAGTGAGATTAGGAAGGGTGTATGAGAAGTGAGATTAGGAAGGGTGTATGAGAAGTCAGATTAGGAAGGGTGTATGAGAAGTCAGATTAGGAAGGGTGTATGAGAAGTCAGATTAGGAAGGGTGTATGAGAAGTCAGATTAGGAAGGGTGTATGAGAAGTGAGATTAGGAAGGGTGTATGAGAAGTGAGATTAGGAAGGGTGTATGAGAAGTGAGATTAGGAAGGGTGTATGAGAAGTGAGATTAGGAAGGGTGTATGAGAAGTGAGATTAGGAAGGGTGTATGAGAAGTGAGATTAGGAAGGGTGTATGAGAAGTGAGATTAGGAAGGGTGTATGAGAAGTGAGATTAGGAAGGGTGTATGAGAAGTGAGATTAGGAAGGGTGTATGAGAAGTGAGATTAGGAAGGGTGTATGAGAAGTGAGATTAGGAAGGGTGTATGAGAAGTGAGATTAGGAAGGGTGTATGAGAAGTGAGATTAGGAAGGGTGTATGAGAAGTATGAGGGTTGATTGAGGTAGTCTTCCCCCATTAGAAAGGGTGTATGAGAAGTCAGAGGGTTGATTGAGGTAGTCTGCCCCCATTAGAAAGGGTGTATGAGAAGTCAGAGGGTTGAGTGAGGTAGTCTGCCCCCATTAGGAAGGGTGTATGAGAAGTCAGAGGGTTGAGTGAGGTAGTCTGCCCCCATTAGGAAGGGTGTATGAGAAGTCGGAGGGTTGAGTGAGGTAGTCTGCCCCCATTAGGAAGGGTGTATGAGAAGTCAGAGGGTTGATTGAGGTAGTCTGCCCCCATTAGAAAGGGTGTATGAGAAGTCAGAGGGTTGAGTGAGGTAGTCTGCCCCCATTAGGAAGGGTGTATGAGAAGTCAGAGGGTTGAGTGAGGTAGTCTGCCCCCATTAGGAAGGGTGTATGAGAAGTCGGAGGGTTGAGTGAGGTAGTCTGCCCCCATTAGGAAGGGTGTATGAGAAGTCGGAGGGTTGAGTGAGGTAGTCTGCCCCCATTAGGAAGGGTGTATGAGAAGTCGGAGGGTTGAGTGAGGTAGTCTGCCCCCATTAGGAAGGGTGTATGAGAAGTCAGAGGGTTGAGTGAGGTAGTCTGCCCCCATTAGGAAGGGTGTATGAGAAGTCGGAGGGTTGAGTGAGGTAGTCTGCCCCCATTAGGAAGGGTGTATGAGAAGTCAGAGGGTTGAGTGAGGTAGTCTGCCCCCATTAGGAAGGGTGTATGAGAAGTCAGAGGGTTGAGTGAGGTAGTCTGCCCCCATTAGGAAGGGTGTATGAGAAGTCAGAGGGTTGAGTGAGGTAGTCTGCCCCCATTAGGAAGGGTGTATGAGAAGTCAGAGGGTTGAGTGAGGTAGTCTGCCCCCATTAGGAAGGGTGTATGAGAAGTCAGAGGGTTGAGTGAGGTAGTCTGCCCCCATTAGGAAGGGTGTATGAGAAGTCAGAGGGTTGAGTGAGGTAGTCTGCCCCATTTAACATCCACACATCCTTCCTAAACTGTATAAAATCGTCTAATGAGAGCCAGAATACTGTCAAAATGCGTCACGATATTCAAAGGGTTAAGATCTCAAACCTAATGGGGCTCAGCATGAGAGAGATGGGGGTCCAAAAAAAACTTCCCTTAAGGCTATAGTGCTTGGTTTTGGGTCTAGATATTTATTTATTAATATATTATTTTTGTAAGTTTTCTCGCTAGACCTCCATCAATCTTAGAAAACACCCCCTAGACCCCCTTTGAAGATAGATTTGTACATTTTTCGGTAGAAAAATTTCCCGGAAGAAGGCCAGTTCCTTCTTAAATTAGAGGCTCGCTATCGCTCGCCTGGAAACAATCGATATCTATAGGGTACGAATGGTCTTGGTTAAGTAGGACCTATGTTACTAAGAGGGTTTATTAAGCTCGTATTCATCCATTTGAGTCGTAGAGTTAGATTACAAACGAATATAAATCATCTAATGGTAACCAGAAGATGATGAAAAATACGTCATGGTGGTGAAGGTGTTAATTAATGGTGGTGAAGGTGTTAATTAATGGTGGTGAAGGTGTTAATTAATGGTGGTGAAGGTGTTAATTAATGGTGGTGAAGGTGTTAATTAATGGTGGTGAAGGTGTTAATTAATGGTGGTGAAGGTGTTAATTAATGATATCCTATCTGATTATTATATAAATACACATTATTTATTATTATATAAATACACATTATTTATTATTATATAAATACACATTATTTATTATTATGTAAATACACATTATTTATTATTATATAAATACACATTATTTATTATTATATAAATACACATTATTTATTATTATATAATACACATTATTTATTATTATATAAATACACATTATTTATTATATAAATACACATTATATATTATATAAATACACATTATTTATTATTATAAATACACATTATTTATTATATAAATACACATTATATATTATATAAATACACATTATTTATTATTATATAAATACACATTATTTATTATATAAATACACATTATTTATTATTATATAATACACATTATTTATTATTTATTTATTATTTATTTATTATTATTTTTTTATTTTTTTTATTTTTACTTTTTTTTTGCTTCCTAAATTTGAGTTATTTTGAAATATATTTTTGATAGTTTGGTCTGCAATACAATTACAATTACAATAATTTAGTTTTTACTGTCTTTTGATAGGCTTATTAACTGCTTGCGACATATATGACGCGATCGCGTCATATGGAACTTATAACCAAAAACTCATATGACGCGATCGCGTCATATGGACTTATCTACATGCCTCTCCAATAAGTCCATATGACGCACTAGCGTCATATGAGCGCAGTAAGTCCGGTAAGTTAGATGAAGATCTGTCGGTTGGTGGCAACCCCAGGTTCCTCCGATAATTCTAACGGCCACCAGTGTGGTTTTGACAGTTGTGTTGTGCAGTGGCAATGATACCGGGCGCCCGCCACCGTGGACTTACTGGAACATAATATGTCTGGAGGAGTTAAGGGCATTTCAGGTACTTGTCATCAAATTAATAGGCCTATTACTTTCTTTTCAGGCAAATGATACATTTCATTAATTTACTGTCCCCACTGTATTTATACTAAAATGAAAATCCAGTTTCTCACTAGGCTAGTATAACCATCTCCCAAGTAAGTGAAGCGATCTGAAGTGAGTGAAATTATTTTAACTCTTTGCGACTCATATGACGCACTAGCGTCAGATGGAACTTATGACCAAAAACTCATATGACGCTAGTGCGTCATATGGACTTATCTACATGCCTCTCCAATAAGTTATATGACTCTCTAGCGTCATATGGAGCTCAGTAAGTCCGGTAAGTTAGATGAAGATCTGTCGGTTGGTGGCAACCCCAGGTTTCTCCGACAATTCTAAAGGCCAGCAGTGTGGTTTTGACAGTTGGTGCAGTGGCAATGATACCGGGCGCCCGCCTCCGTGGACTTACTGGTACATAATATGTCGCAAGGAGTTAAGTGAGAGCAGTGATTTAAAGTGAGTGAAGTGATTTAAAGTGAGTGAAGTGACTTGAAGTGAGTAAAGTTATCTGACGTGTGTGGAGTGATTTGAAGTGAATACAGTGTCTTGAAATGAGACAAGTGTTTAAAAGTGACTTGAAGTGAATGAAGGGTTTGAAGTTTTGTTATTGTCACCATGCCTTGCGCCTGCACGAACTGTTCCGGTAGGTTTGGCACTACCATGTTTGCCTGCCCCGAGGTTCATGTATGCCGATTCTGCCAGCTCCGAGGAGATTTGGCTTCAAAACTGGATGAAGCTAACATCAAGATTAACACCCTTACCAAGAAGCTGGAAACACTTCAAGAATTTGCAATGCTCAGTGTATGAGTATCATCAAATGAAGCAATTACTACTTCTTCGTCATCTTCCAACAGCCCAATGCCTGATGTACCCGCTTCAGTACATGCACCAGATCAGGAAGAATCAAATAATGACTCCGCTCTCCCTCAGGACAACTTCCGCGTTGTGAGCAACAACGTTCGCCCCATCACAAGTAAGATCATCCCCGAAATTATGTGCCAGAACCTTTACCAGATTCTTGTAACATAGACGACAAAGAAGAAATGGAAGAAATTCGGCTCGTAGGAAATTTGATGGTTTGTGGCCAACTCATGGAGTTCTGCACCAGGGCACCCAGGACCAAGAAGCGCTTCTGTATCCCGGGTGGCGGAGTGGACAATGTTGCAGCCTCAGTGAACAAAGTTTCAAAGTTGGCCCTCTCAAGCACAACGTATGTCATTCATGTCGGATCTATTAATGTGCAGCGGACCCTATCGGTGGACCTCATGCTAAAGTACCATAAGCTGATTCAGATGTATAAGGAAGAGTCATCATATCAGGGATCGTCCCCAGGATTGGTGTGGGGAGCTGGTTCTTCAACATAGCCACCATCATTATTTTTTTTCTATGTGAGTGAGGGAGACTAAAGGCAGAACTGCCTGTAGCGAGTGCCTCCCCCATAGTTGAAAGAGTGAAAGGGCCAAAATCAAGGGACGTTTGAGCCAAAATGCCTGGACACACAGAGTTTGAAGGAATTTAAGTTATATGAGGAGGGAAAGACTGATCCTGGGAGAGAGTTCCAGAGCTCAGCTGTTGAATAGAAGAAAGTCTGAGAGTAATGTTTCACTCTTGGGTTGGGGAGTTGCACAGAGTAGGGGTGGGATTGTGTTGCAAGACGGGTACCACGTACCCTACGTAGAGGAGGTGGTATACACTGGGAGAGCTCTGAGGAGCACTGATTATTGTAGTAGCGATAGAATAGCGAGAGAGATGCAACATTGCGGCAAAGAGAGAGTCTTCAGAAAGTTGGTGAGTGGGCGGGAATTAATGATGCAAAAGGCCTTCCTTTCTACTTTGTCTAGGAGTGCAGTGTGAGAGGATGCTCCCATCACATGTGAGCAATACTCAATACAAAGACACACTGTGCGCCTGTACAGAGCAAGAAGCTGTGCAGTGGTAAAGAACCCCCTGAGGCAGTTGAGCACACCCAGCTTCTGGGAGGCTGCATCAGCAAGACTGGTAATATGGTCCTTCCAAGTGAGAGCAGAAGAAAAAGAGACACCAAGAATATTGAGAGAAGATGAAGGATTGATTTTTGTATTATTGAAGAATAAGGGATAGTCCGCTGGGAGTTCCGGACGGGTAGATAGATGGAGAAATTGGGTTTTGGAAGCATTAAAGGCAACAAGGTTTTATCTGCCCCAATTTGAAATAGTAGTTAGATCAGAAGTTAAGTGTTCTATGGCTTCATTACATTTGTCTTTGAGGGACTGCTGGCTGGACAAATAATTGAGTAGTGTAAGGTAGAGTCATCTGCGTATGAATGGATAGGACTGGAGGTACAGTAGAGAAGATCATTTATGAAAATTAGAAAGATAATAAGAGATGAACACCGGAGTTGCTATGATGAGGAAGTGTGCGATGGCCATTCACAACCGCAGCTATGGAACGGCCGGAAAGAAAATTAGAGACAAATTCACAGATGGAGGGATAGAAACCGAAGGGGGGTAGTTAGAAATTAAAGATTTGTGCCAGGCTCTATCGAAGGCATTCGATATGTCTAGCGCAATAGAAAAGGTCTCACCGAAGTCCCGAAAGGAGGATGACCAAGAGTTGGTAAGATATGAAAGATATGAAAGATCACCAGTAGAGCGACCCTTGAGGAAGCCATACTGGCGATCTGAGAGTAGATTATGAGAAGAGAAATGCTTAAGAAATTTGGAAGCAAGAATAGTTTCAAAAACTTTAAAGATACAAGAGATGAGAGCAATTGGACGGTAGTTGGAGGGTTGAGAGTGGTCACCCTTCTTTGGGACAGGTTGAATGAGAGCAAACTTCCAGCATGAAGGGAAGATGTTAGAGGAGAGACAGAGACGAAAGAGTTTGCCTAGGCAGGGAGTCAGCATGGAAGCACAGTTTTTTAGTACAACAGGATGAACACCGTCCGGACCGTACGTCTTCTTAGTATTAAGCCCAGAGAGGGTAGAAAGTACATCTTTAGAAGAGATTAGGATATTAGGCATAAGTAGGGGAGAGGGAGGAATAGCACTGGAATCATCCAAGGTGGAGTTTCTTGCAAAGGTTTGAGCGAAGAGTTCAGCTTTGTTAGAGGAAGAAGTGATGGTTGTGCCATCAGAGTGAAAAGGGGAAGGAAAGACGAGGAAGAAAACTTGTTGGAGAGGTTTTTGGCTAGATGCCAGAAAGCTTGGGAAGAGCTAGAGTTGTTGGTGTTGTTGTTCCCTAAGCTGCCTGGCCGAACAGCCCCGAGTCCCTGAGGAAGGCCATGGCCACGATCGGGCTTTCCCACAGAGTTCTCATTGAGTGTAGATTGTGTTGTTGGCGTAAGTGGTTGTATGAAATGCAGTCTTCTATGATGTGTTTAATGGTATGGGGTGCTGTGTTACATCCCAGGCAGGTGTCGACGACGGAGTCATCAAGTCTCTTCTGATAGCTCAGAAAAGCTGGATAGTGTCCGCATCTCAGCCTGGCCAGGTGGACTCTGTCCTCGCGAGGAAGGGAGGATTCGGAAGGATGGATTTCGGGAAGTCGTGCTTGCAGCTGCGTGTTGTCTATGAGTGAGTGGATGGATCGGCGACAGATATAAGTATGGATCTGCTTCTGGAAGTTGGCTTGGGGTGGGCAGGGAGGGAGAGAGGACAGTATTTGTGTGTGATACCGTGTGCTGGGTGTTGTTTTGATATTTCTTGGTGTCTGTGGGTGTGTTGTCATGTAGTGTAGTGGGTGGTTTCGGTTCGTGGAGGCTGCTGCCAGGAATTAGTGCCTCTCATGTCCAGATGGTCTTTGACTTTGAGGATTTTGGTTTCTTGATGTAGGTGATCTGTGGGTGTAGTAGCTGTGCAGTGTAATGATTTTTAGGGCTTTGTTTTGAAAAGTCTGTAAGGTCTTATGATGTGTTTCAGCTAGGTTAGAAGCCCAGGCTGGGCTTGCGTATTCCATCACTGATTGTATGTATTGTTTATAAACTGTGGTGGTGGTTTCTTTGTTGTGTCCAAATTTTGTGTGAGCAAGTGACCTGAGGGCATTAAGTCTGGGTGTCAGTTTCTTTTTTGTGTTTGTGGTGTGCTGTTTGAATGTCATATGAGTATCATATGTTACTCCTAGGATTTTGGGTGAGTGTGTATGTGTTAGGGGTGTGTTGTTTATGGTGAGTTGAGGGATGTATTCGTGTTCTCCTGTCCAGCTTGTGAGCAGGGTTGCGGTGGAATTTAGCTGGGGCTAGATTAAGTCTGTTTGTAGTGCACCAGCCATGTAGTGTGTTGAGATAGGGTTGAAGGAGATCTGTTGCTGTGTTTGGGTAATGGTGTGTGCATGTGAGTGTTAAGTCGTCTGTATAGGAGGCTAAGTTTATTTGGGGTGTATTGGGTGTACTTATATCGTGCATGTACAGATTGAAGAGTGCGGGCGATAGGACGGATCCTTGTGGGACTCCGTTTGGAAAGTTTTTGATGCTAGATGACTGACCGGCAAAGGATACGTGTGCACATCTGCCTGCTAGGAAGTTGGCCAGCCACCTTTTTGTGTTGTTGTGCATGTTTGTGTTGTAGATTTTGTTTGTTAGGTTGTGGTGGGGGATGGCATCGAAGGCTTTACTAATGTCGAGTGTGGCTAGTAGTGATCTGTGTGGTGGTTTAGCTGAGTTGATGCCGTCAAAAGCTCTTTGTGTAAGGTCTGTGAGAAGAGTGTTTCTGGAGTGCAGTTGCCTAAAGCCATGTTGTGTTGGAGCTAGGGGTAGGTCGGATGTAAGTAGTTGTAGTACAAGGCATTCCATGACTTTGGAGGGTGCAAAGGAGTGTGATGGGGCGATGTGAGGAGGGTAGCGTGGGGTCTTTGTTGGGTTTGGTGAATGTGATGATACCATGCTTCCAGATGTCTGGTATTGTGTTGTGTGAATAACTGTAGTTTGATATGTTAGTGAGTGCTTGTATGCCTTGTGGTACCAGGTGTCTGAGGTGTATGTTGCTTATGTTGTCTAGGCCACAGGCGGGTGAGTGCTTGAGATTGTTGATGATGTGCTTTGTCTGGTGATTGGTGAAGGGTGTATAGTCAGGGTCTTAGGGGAATTGTCTCTTACGTCGGATGACACGTCGGTCGTCTTTGTGGGGTTTTAGGTGGCTGACATGTGACAAGTGATTGATGAGAGTGTTTGCTTGCTTGTGATGGTAATGTTGGAGTTGTTGCCAGTGTGTATTTTAATTGATTGTATTTCTGTTGTGTTATCATTTTGGGGGGAGGAGCGATTTGGTATGTACACTGATGACTATGTATGATATTTCTTTGTGTACCACGATGATGAGTCCACAGCCGCCGCCGCCGGCCCGGTCTTGTCTAATGGTGGTGAAATCATGAAATGTAGGTGTTTGTGTGTTGTGCAGAGTTTTGTTTCTTGTAAGATGGCAATGTGTATGTTGTGTTGTTTGATGAAGTGTGAGAGTTTGTGTTTCTTTGTGTCGATGCCACCTATGTTTAATTGGAGAATGTTAATGTTATGTGCACGATGTATGTTGGGTGCTGCTGCACGAGGATGGGGTGGGGTGAGGGTGGGTAGGGTTGGGATGGGTGAGGTGGGGGTGGGGATTGGGGTGCAGGAGATGAGGGTGAGAATGGATTAGGTTGGGGTATGGTGTGTTGAGTTGAGAATGTGGATGGTATGGGAAGGTTAGGGGGGTTGGGGAGGAGAGGTGGACGGGTTTTAGGGGGGAGTGGATGGTATGGGAAGGTTAGGTGGGTTGGGGAGGAGAGGAGGACGGGTTTTAGGGGAGGGATTTGACTGGGAGAGGGAGAGGCATGAAGAACAGGTCCAGGTGTTCGTGTTGTGTTTCTTGGAGGCAAGTGTTGTGCAGGTGAAAAGGGTCCAGTTCCCACATGAATTGCAGGAAACTGAACCCTTAGTGTGGCGACTCGAAGTGATGGGTTTTGAGCAAGTTGGACATACGTATGTGTAGGTGGGTCCTGGGTTGCTCTCAATGTCTCCGGCTAGAAGAAGTCTTCGAGAAATGACAGCCAGAGAGTATTTTCTCGGTGTAGGAAAACTGTGTAATGTGTGTGTGTGGTGTGAGAGGTGTGGAAATTGCCCGGCACGACCGAAGCCGCTCCAAGGACTCATGCCCCCAGGGAGGGGGCAGGGGATAGGTGTGATGGTTTGGCTCCCGAAGACTGCTCCCCGCGGTCGGCAGCCGGCTGTCCTCCACTGGTCGTTGATCTTGTCTCCGGCCATGGAGGGTCGGCAGCCATCCACGGTTGGCAGCTCCGGGAGGTGATCCCACAGAGTAGACGCCACCACATCAGGACCACATCAGAGCTAGAGTTGGATAGTTCAGTGCATTTATTATTGATGAAAGAGTGCTTGGCAAGTCGAATCGTCAACTTGCTAACCTCTGCAAGGAGGAGGACGTTGGATTCGTCAACACCTGGGACGCCTTCTATCGCGAAGATCATTTGTTTGTAGCGGATGGAGTCCATCTGAACCAGATGGGAGAAGCCAGATTTGGCTGCCTGCTTCACAATGCAGTAATGGATTTTCAGAAAAGAAACAAAGTCAACCAGGGACGAGGATAGAGGACAGCGAGGAGCAAAGACAGACAGGTACGTAAATGTAGATCCGACCAGAACCAAAAATTTGATTAAAGAGTGATCCCTGAATTCTAAAACCACAATATTTAAGGTTTTCTATGCAAATGCTCGTAGCATACGCAATAAATGTTCAGATTTAGAGGAACTAGTGTTTACAGAAAATTATGATGTAATTGGCATAACAGAATCTTGGCTCATTAAAGAAGACAGAGACTTTTTAGCAGAGTATTCACTTCCCGGTTATGTAATGTTTGAGAAATGCCAAATTAATAGAAATTGAGATGGTGTTATATTTTTTATCAAAGAAAGTCTTAACCCGATCCTATTGTCAAAACCCCAAATTGTGAACGTCGACACATCCTTTGTGCTAATAAAAAATAATAAAGGCACAGAAATAATACTTGCATTAATATACAGACCTTCAGCTCAATCAGTGCAAACTGACCGAGAAATTTATGAGCAAATTGCAAACGTAAGTAACCTGCAACATACCGTAATTTTTGGCGACTTCAATTTACCTGTGACCAAGTGGTCACTCTGGCCAAGATCTGTCTGTAAACTTGCAAGAGAGTTCGCTCTATCAATTTGTTACATCTCCGACTCGTGGAAATAACGTCCTTCACTTTATACTTGCAACAAAAGAAGAATTGTTGCAGAATTTGAATGTTGGTGATGAATTCAGTAACAGCGACCATCGTACGATTACTTTTAGTTTAAAGTTTACTAGTAACGAACCAAATAGCAGCATCGAGAAAGTCTCTAATTTCAAGAAAGTAAACTTTCGTAAACTTAGAGCAATGTTTATAGAAACTGACTGGAACTTTCTAATTTACAATAATGACATAAATACATCATAGGAATCATTTACGATCACAGACATGCCAGATAAAACACATGTTTATGCCATATTTATTTATTTTTATATTTGTTTTAAGACAATGAACGGAGGAAGGAAAAACACAGATAAAACAAAAAGGTCCATGTGCCTAAAGGCATCTTCCATTCATAAAATGTTTGTAACAACTGGATTTAAACTTTTGTAGATTGTAAGTTTGTGGAAAGCAACTCGAGGGAAGTGAATTCCAAAGAGTAGTAGTTCTAGGGATAAATGAATTTTGATAAGCAGAAGTTCTGCATTGTGGAGGAGAAAGTGTATATTCATGGGCGCTCTCAGCTGCCCTAGTTCTACGGGGAAAGATGTGGAGAGGCGGCACAATTGAAGCAAGTTCCTCGGAACAATTGCTGTGAAAATATCTGTAGAATAATGCAAGGGATGCAACGTTTCTTCGTATGGATAATGTAGGAAGATCCTGTGTGATTGCAGGGTTATTGATTAATCTAATAGCTTTATTTTGAATTTTGTCCAACTGCCTCAATGCAACCACTCCACTTCCATTCAACAGAGGTGAACAGTAATCCATCTGAGAACGCACATGACTTTTATATATTACGGCCAACTGCTCGTCAGTGAAGAATTCTCGAACTCTGTACAGGAGTCCCAGTTTTTTAGAGGCATATTTAGCAATGCTTCTAACATAATGTGTCCAGCTCAAGTTAGTAGTGAATGTTACACCGAGAATGTCAATACTAGGGGAAGTGGGAATATTTACATCATTAAAAAATATATGGGACTCAGTGAGATTCTGTCGGTTAGAAAATTGAATGTACTTGGTTTTCTGTGCATTAAAGGAAACTAGATTCTTTTGTCCCCATTCATTAATTCTAGAAAGGTCCTGGTTCAGAGAAATTGCAGTGTTTATTTTTGAATTTATAAGATCGGGTTGGGTGAAAGAATTGGTAAATGTGAAGGAACTGTGGAGTGTTGAGTCATCTGCGTAGGAATGTATTGGATTATGAGTGGTAGATATGAGATCATTGATATGAATGAGGAACAGAGTTGGGGCCAAAACTGATCCCTGGAGAACACCAGCATTTATTGAGTGAAATTGAGAATAAAGGCCATCTACCATTACACATATTTTTCTGTTATGAAGATAAGAAGAAATTAGTGGAACTAATGATGCAAGGCCATAGTGTGACATCTTCGACAATAAGGATTGATGCCAGACTCTATCAAATGCCTTTGATATATCCAGTGCTATTGTATGTGTTTCACCATGTTGGTCTGTAGCTTGGTTGATTTGGTGCGTAAGAAGGCAAAGAATGTCTGCAGTTGATCGACATCGTCTAAAACCATATTGCCTATCACTGATTAATTTATTATTCTCAAGATGCTTAATTATGTGATTATTTAATATAATTTCAAAGACTTTACCAAGAGTGGAAGTTATAGCTATTGGTCTGTAGTTTGATGGATCTGAAGAGGCACCTTTTTTAGGAACTGGATGGATGTTTGCTTCTTTCCAGGGTACTGGGAAGCATGAGGTATGAGTTCACAGACGGAAAAATTTTGCCAATACAGGAGCGAGCACCAAGGAGCAATTCTTAAGTACTATTTGTTACGAACTGGCACTCGGGTACACAAGGGCTCTCAATCAGGACTCGAATACGGCTCGCTGCCACAACGGAAACACACGATCCCAACCCCTGAGTACTGCCAGCCGAACAAAAAACACCAATACCCTCCAGAGTTCAATCTGCTATAACGGGGTATACAAGAACTCGGTACTAGTGTTCAACAACAGACTAATAAAGAGACAGGAATTATCTAGTCTGGTCAACAATCAAACAATGAAGTAAGAAACAACAACACCAAAGAATAGTGTTGGCCGAAGCCGAAGTAATCCACCCTTGACTATGAACTTAAGAAGTCCTCCACCCTCTACTTCGGATCGGCACTATTACGTTACGTTAATTAATAGTCCTTAAGCATCGAGCAAGGAATCTTCTGAAAAAAGTTAGATGCTTCTCGGATGCTCGTAAGAAGTACGTATCGGATTTTGAACAGTAATTCAATAAGCAAAAACACTGGCAATTAAATACTATTAAAGGTTTAAATTGGCATAAGAATAATTAAAAGAATATGCAATAGTAAATGGCAAACATTAAAAAGAAGTACTCCGCAAATGCAACGGCAATAGCCTACTCGGATTGTGCTCGTGGGCCACTAATCACTAAAGTAGCCAAGCTTGCAACACATGAAATCAATAGTGCATAAACAATATCATACATAAGGAAAGCTTCAATACTATTCTGTATCTACTAATCGAGTAAAGTCTAGCTGGGGTACTGTAGGCAAAAAGGTAGCAGTGACTGAGCAAAAACGGCTTGTAGCCTAGCGAAGTCCTCATGACTGTTTAAAGTATTACATTAAAACTAATAAGTGCACTTTGAGAAATCCAGATCCCTTGTATCTGGTTTTCTCCCGGCTCCTTGACAAAGTAAAAACAAACTGTTAATAAAATACAGGGTGGCTAGGCTCTTGCCCTCACGCACTGTAAATTATTAACTCAACACAGTCAGCCGCGAAGACAACCTAGGCTTCACTGAACCGAAACGAGTATGCAGGTTTATAGCTTAACCACTGCATCAAACAACAACTCATAACACAGAAAAGCCTTACCCCAGTCTAGCATTAACTAGACTAGCAGAAAACAGGAATAATAATAATAACACACAGGGAAATGCATATACAAGTGCAACAAACATAAATCAATCCTATTCTAAGTCAACCCTTCCAAAATAGGCTATCTAATAGGCAAGTATCTCGTGAGAACTCAAGCGATAATACGTTGGCTGACTAGCTCTGCACCAACGGGACCATGGAAGTTAAACAGGCAGGGAAAAGAGGAGATAAGAATGTAAGGTAGTAGAGAAAGTTCCCATCAGTCAGAAGAATATATATAGTTAGCAAGGGAAATGAGAAGTCGCTCTGCCTAATGAGTTCTGATGAAAAAATGGCTAGACTTCCCATTTATACCCGGCCCTCTAGTGAGCCCAACGTGAACTACTAAGGACCGCCCACTGACAACCATTACGTAATTTCTCTCTCTCCTCTGGGATAGACAAAGGCTCCCCTAGCACTGAGGGAGGGAGGAATGGGAGTGAGTTAGGCCCACCTCCTGCCTGGTGCACCCACTGACCCCCAACTGTGGCTGTTTCTCTTCCCATCATTACAAATAAGTTTTACACACAATACTTATAACTAATGATATAAAATAGAACTCGTTGACTCAGATGAAAACAAAATACATATTCATAATACTTATAGTACAACGGCTCACATGAACTAAGTTAGGAAACTCTACATAGACTACAGCCAAAGTTCCTGCCCTGACGATCCTAGCGAGAGTGGGGCATGACTAGGCGTTCTGTACAGCATGCTCACACGTGGACATGCGTCACATATTGAAGGAATTTCATCTGGACCAGGAGCCTTATCTACTGAGAGATTCTGCAAAATAGTTTTGACATGTCTGGTGTGGATCTTAAGTGAGGGAATTTCAGGCGAATTAAAATTAAGTACAGGGACATCTTGATTTATTTCATCTAAGGTTGAGTTGGTGGAGAAAATATCCGCAAGAAGGTTAGCTTTACCTTGTGGGTCACTTACAAGATTGCCAGTCGGAGATTTTAATGGTGGAATGGATGAAGCAGTAGTGAAGTTGGATTTGAATGAGTTAAGAGTAGACCAAAATAGTTTGTTATCATTTGGATTATTTAGAAGTTTATTTGCCTGCTTGTGGAGAAAGTTTGATTTAGTTAGGTTTAATACAGTTTTGGCATGATTTCTGATGTTTCTAAAGTAATTAAAGGCTTCATGTGTTTTTGATCTTGTGTATGCATTGTAGGCTATTGCTTTTTGTTCAGTTACTCTAGCACAATTATGGTCAAACCATTTAGGTGAATTAGATCTTTTACTGTACTTTTGATGAGGAATAAAAGTTTCCATTCCAATTTTTACAAAATCTTGTATGTGGCTCAAGGTGGAGTGTGCATCATTAGAAAAGAAAGAGGTCCAGGAAATATCAATAAAGAAACCTTGAAGACCCTCCCAGTCTGCCCTATCGTAATGACATATTTTAGTCACCAAAACAGGTTCAGAGTGGGAAGGTGTGGTAGGTGATAGACAGGTGGCCTGTATCAGACAGTGATCAGAAGATCCAAGCGGGGACCTCACTGTAACATCATAATTTTCTGAATTGGTTGTTAAAAAATAAGTCCAGTAGGTGGGAATTAGGATTAGGATTATCTGGTACACGGGTTGGTTGGTTGACTAGTTGAGTGAGATTAAATGAGTCTGCAAATAGCTCACATTCAAGACCAACATCATCAGTCCTGGCTGAATGAGTGAGCCATTCAACATTATGGACATTAAAATCACCCAACACAGTGATTTCAGAAGAAGCATTTAAGTTGAGGACACTGAGTTGTGAGGACAGAGAATCAAAAAGACTTTGCTCTGGAGGAGTATTTGGGGAACGGTAGATGCAACATATGTATTTAAATTTACCAGCAGAAATTAATTTGTATATAGAATAATCAAAATAGGGACAATTGAAACTAGTACCCTCCTCCAGGGCAATTTCAGATTTTGCGAAGCAACATACACCTCCTTTACGTCTGAAATTTTGGAGCAGTTGATAACCTGGAAAATTAAATCTAGACGTGTCAGATGTGGATGTTACTTGAGACTCTGTCAAAAAAAGGAGAGTAGGGGATTCTGCTTGAAGAAATTGATGTACAGAATTGATGTTAGAGTGAAGTCCCCTTATATTGCTAAAGAAAAAGCTGCACCGACGAGCAGCTTTGGGACGTTGCAATGCTCTTGACACAGTCGCATGATGACGACCGGGAGGGCCCTGTGTCAATGACCCAACCCTGACGGGGGTGGATATCCGAGGGACCACCAGGTTTGCTCTTAACAATTGTACTGCCATATTTATTTGGTAAAGGTGTATGGTGTTACATGTATGATATGTAGTGGGAAGAGTAGTGTTTTATGGATAGAGGATAGCGATGTAGGGCAATGTCGTGAAGTTGGATGTGTATGTTATATAAAGAGGGTTTTCCTGATACCCCTGATGTGTGAGGCAGAAAGATATGTATCCAGCTACCAAGGCCTGGGAGAGAAAATGGAATTCAGGCTATTCCCTGAGTCTCCCAAAACCTTGGCGGTAGTACTTCCCTGGGCGGGGCTGCCTACCCCTACTACCTACAATCACTTTCATATATTTTATGGTATGATGAAATGACAACATATACATAAATATAAGACCTCATATCGCATTCTACCCACCCCATTTAGGGGGCAGCGCCCCCCCCCCCCCCTAAATTTTCAAAACGCTACTCCTCTGTTAGTATTGGTCCCATCCCCTTCATATTATATGGGTAATAGTAACAAGGGTGGTATTCCATTCTATGCTCTAATATTCTTTTTGTTTGCTTTTGTTTATTGTTTACAATTTATTTTATTTTTGCCAAACATTTGTAAACAAAATATTTACCAAAAAAGTAGTATCCACAGATATAATAGAAATAAGAGCATACCTTTGAAGAGAAGCAATTCCTCTTGCTCCCAGTTTTTGTTTCATCACAATCAACCCAAAACTAGATGAGCAGTAGCTGGTTGAGTATGAAAAATTTACATTTTGAGATACTTTGAAGTTTGTGAATAGTAGGGGCGCAGCCCACCAGGGATGGGTGGGAATGCGCATAACTCGGTAATGATATGGAATTTCTGTATGAACACAATACTGCTGAAAGTGTTGCCATCTTTTGAGGAAATTTTTAAGTTATTATATTTGTTATTTCCCAGTATGGCAAGCATGACGCTCCCCTTAAAAGCAGTGCAAGAGTGCATACCATAAAAAATATGGCGTACATACCATAATGATAGGCCTAAATGGTGGAATAAAGATATTTCAGACTGCTTGCATGCTAAAAAGATCGCTCATGATAGATTAAAATCCTCACAAAATGACGATGAACGGGTGAAATTTGTAGAACTACAATGCAAAGCCAAAAAGTTAATTAACCCCTGCTGTACCGTATTGTACAGTAATGAAAGTCCCCCCCAGTCCCAAGCAATGTGGCCAAAATGGCAGGATAGAACAACCTTCCACCTCAAGAGATGAAAGAATACTGGCTCTTCCAGCCAGCAGAGGCTAGTATATAAGCTGAGAAGTGTTGCCATATCAAGAACAGTGTTCAAACGGTTGTGGTACCAGGCACTGCCTGATACAGGCAGTTACAAGGAAAGTACATTACTGACGGCTCCCAGCCGTCGCTGGGACTGGGGAGTGACTTATCTATTGACGGCTGGTAGCCGTCACTGGTATTGGACGGGTTAAGCAAAGTAAAAAGACCCTGAAGTTGCATGTTGATAATCAAAGTCAAACAAACCTGAATTTGTTATTATAGTTACATCAGAAAGAAGAAGTATTACTTCAACTATTAGACCGTTAGTTGATGAAAATGGAGAATACACCAAAGACTAAGTACAAATGAGTAATGCCCTCAAAACCTTCTTTGTATCAGTTTTTACAACAGAAACCCTTAGTGATATCCCTACAACATCACCGGTTCAGATAGATAATTCTGACGTTCTAAGAGAGAGAAGTATTGAAATGTTTAGATAAACTCAAGGTAAATAAATCGCCTGAACCTTATACAATCTCACCTAGAGTTCTAAAGGAAGCTAAGGATGAGCTTTCCAAACCACTGTCATTGCTTTTCTATAAATCCTTGCAGTCTGGGACTATGCCTGATCAGTGGAAGCTTGGCAACGTAACACCGATATTTAGAAAAGGCAGTAAATCCTTACCCAGTAATTATCGTCCAATTAGCTTAACCTCAGTTGTATGTAAAATGCTAGAAACACTCATAAGAGACAGACTCGTAAATCACTTAGAGGAAAATAACATACTTAAAGATACTCAACACGGCTTTCATAACAAACGCCCCTGCTTAACAAACCTCTTAGAATTCTTCCACGATATCCTCAACCTCTATGATGAGAGTAAAGCTGTAGGCCCTAGAGGCCTAGACATTATATACCTTGATTTTCAAAAGGTCTTTGACAAAGTTCCCCTCAATCGTTTACTGCTAAAACTAAAAGCGCATGGAATACAAGACGGTGTAAATGGATAGAAAATTGCCCCAGTGACAGAAAGCAAAGAATAGTCATAAATGCCAAGGCATCAAAATGGATCAATGTACGTAGCAGGGTATCCCATGGATCGGCACTAGGGCCAATTATCTTTCTAGTTTACATCAACGACATAGATGAGGGTCTCACCTGTACAATCTCGAAATTTGCTGATGATACAAAAGTTGCAAATATTGTACTCTCAAATGAACATGTTGAAGATATGCAACACAATCTAGATAAGTTGTCATGTTGGGCTCAAGTTTGGCAAATGAGTTTCAATGTGGAAAAATGTAAAGTACTACATATCGGATACCGAAATGAGAAAGCAAACTATTTGATGAATGGCATCCAGTTTACGAATGTAGACGGAGAAACTGATTTGGGAGTAACAATATCGAGTAACCTAAAAACCCAGTCAACAATGTACAGAAGTTTTTAAGAAGGCAAACAAAATAAGTGGCTTTATAGGCAGGTCATTTGAGCATAAATACAAAGATGTAATCCTAACTCTTTCCTTAGTCCGCCCTCTCCTGTAATATTGTGTTCAATCCTGGTGCCCTTACTACCAAAAGATATAGACAAGCTAGAACGAGTTCAACGTCGAGTTACCAAAATTATACCTAGCCTAAAGAACAAACCATACGAGGAGCATCTTAGAGAATTAAATCAATTGCCTTTAACCCAGCGCAGACTAAGAGGCGACTTAATTCACGTGTTCATAATCATCAAAGACATCGACAATATGAACTGTCATAAGTACTACACTATCGACCAATCTAATTACACGCGGGGAAATGGTTGCAAAATTATTGGTAAATCTTTTAACTCACACAAGTCTAAGAATGTCTTCTTTAATTAAGTTGTCAACTTGTGAAATGGGCTTCCCCGAGACGTTATAGACTGTAGCACCGTCGATTCTTCTAAACTTCGCATAAAGTCAAAGTCAAAGTCAAAGGTTTTTATTAGCCAAAACCATATTACACATATAAGTTATATAAGATAGTATATTACGTGGCTGAGCCCATTTAATGAAGTTATTTTTGACGGGCTCCAAGAAAGTATTAATCAATGTATAGAGGTATACAGTATATCTGGCTAGAATAATATGTTACATATTAAGTTAATAAGATAATAATGATTGATTTTGAATGATGACTTATCAGATCAATAATAACCAAGTAGTAGTTTCTTAGTCTTAGTTTTAAAAGTAATTCTGTTAGTCGCTGTTTTGATATCCTCAGGTAATGTATTGCAGTTAATACATCCTGAGTATGAGATGAACCTTTTGTCCAATTCCGTTTTAGGCTTAGGTGGTCTTAATAACAACCTATTTCTGGTGTCTCGGTTGTGAACGTGTGATGCAGCTTCAAAGGTTATTATAGAGTTACTATTGAGTTGGTCATACACAAATTTTACAGACTTTATTTTGTAAATATCACTTATTTTAAGAATACCAAGATTTTTAAAGAGAGGATCAGTATGGTCACGGTAATTCGCATTCGATACTATTCTTATTATTATTATTTTTAATTAATACTATCGGTTTAATAATGGACATTTGCGCACATCCCCAGGTTACATTGCAATATTGTAGATATGGATAAAAGAGACTAGTATAATATTACAAGTGCTTCTGTCATTAAGTTAGGTTTTATTTTATTAATTATCCCAATAGATTTAGAAAGCTTACTGTGAACATGATGTACGTGGGGTTTCCAGTTTAGCTTACTGTCAATGTATACACCTAAACACATACTGTACCTGGGGTTTCCAGTTTAGCTTACTGTCAATGTATACACCTAAACACATACTGTACCTGGGGTTTCCAGTTTAGCTTACTGTCAATGTATACACCTAAACACATACTGTACCTGGGGTTTCCAGTTTAGCTTACTGTCAATGTATACACCTAAACACATACTGTACCTGGGGTTTCCAGTTTAGCTTACTGTCAATGTATACACCTAAACACATACTGTACCTGGGGTTTCCAGTTTAGCTTACTGTCAATGTATACACCTAAACACATACTGTACCTGGGGTTTCCAGTTTAGCTTACTGTCAATGTATACACCTAAACACATACTGTACCTGGGGTTTCCAGTTTAGCTTACTGTCAATGTATACACCTAAACACATACTGTACCTGGGGTTTCCAGTTTAGCTTACTGTCAATGTATACACCTAAACACATACTGTACCTGGGGTTTCCAGTTTAGCTTACTGTCAATGTATACACCTAAAAAAATTTTAAATACTGTACCTGGGTTTCCAGTTTAGCTTACTGTCAATGTATACACCTAAAAAAATTGTTTTAAATACTATAATGGAGTTACCTATCGTGATGTGCACCATATTGTTAATACATTTCCTACCAGCAAAAATAATGAAATGTGTTTTAATTACATTGAGTGATAACTTGTTAGCTAATAACCAATTGCACACATTTTACAATTTTCTATTCATGGTATGAGCTAGAGACCGAATGTCGCTTCCAGAGTAAAATACATTTGTATCGTCACCGAATAATATGAATTTCAAAATAAATACAATACTTGTATTTATTAGATTACTTGTCCTTATTATCTATTCTGCTGACTCCTTGTCACCCTTCCCTGATCGGCGAGTGAACCACCCCCCACAGCACCTTC
>JBAKBP010034688.1:0-20419 GCA_037953745.1 Lithodes maja | reverse complement strand
GAGACCAGGGTCACCAAGTTCGCTCCAGCACTCCCCCGGCCCCTGACCACTCAGAGAGGCTCCAATCTCGGCAGGCAGACATGCAGCGGAGCCGAAGTCACAAGCCCGCCCACCGCACTTCCAGGCGCACCCTTCATATTAATCGTCTCCCCGGGCCAGGCGCCTGATGGACTATTAACTAGTCCAACTTGCGCCCGACCCCTTCCCCCAAATGACTAGGTGTTCACTCAACTATTCACAAGCATTCTCCATTCATTCCTGTTCATTACCACTTCCTTTGCCTGATCTATAGTCATTCCTCTATCATCCAAAGCTTGTCTTACACAGTCTCTCCATCTCAATGTAGGTCTTCCTGCTCTTCTATCTCCCCTTGTATCTGACTCACATATTCTCTTTGTAAGCCTTTCATCTCCCATTCGTTCAACATGACCATACCAGCTCAGCACCCTTCTGTCCACTCTGGCTGACAAATGTTCCTGCTGCCCCACTCTCCTACGTATCTCTTCATTTCTCAATCCGTCTATACGAGTAACTCCACACATACTCCTCAAGCAGCTCATCTCCATCACATCCAGCTTTCTTCTCTCCTTTTTCTTCAGAGCCCATGTCTCAGCCCCATACATCACTGTTGGCACAACAATTCCTTGATACATTGCACTTTTTACTTTCATTCCGAGATTTATCGTCTTCCACATACGTACTTCCCATTGCTCCGAAAACCTTCCTTCCTTCACACACTCTCTGTTTTACCTCCATTTCCATACCTCCACTCGTGCTTATCGTTCCTCCTAGATATTTAAAACACTACTTGTTCCAATATTTCCCCATCCAGCCTCACATCTAGATTCACCCTACGATCACCCCTATTACACACCATTACTTTACTTTTATTACATACATACATACATACATACATAAAATTTTAAGACTGAGTGTTCCACACATACGTGCAGTTTCAGTCTCTTGTCCTAATGGCGGCGTTCCAGGCAACCCTGTTAAGGGCTGCTTCACTTGTCAAGTTCTTGGATTTGAGATCGGCACGTATAGTCCGATCCCAAGTCCTCCTCGGTCCACCCCTTGGTGCAGCTCCCTCCACAATCACAGACCTGCATTTTGTTCCCCCAATTTTGTTCATCCATTCTCTCCACATGTCCATACCATCCCAGTCTACTTGTACCTCGCTAATACTCTTTATACCTAAACGTCTCCTCAGCTCAACAATTATTATTCTATCCGGTATCCTGGCCCCACACATCCATCTCTCCATTCTCATCTCATTACGTTCCATTCTGTTGACATCCTCTACTTTAACGGCCCATGTTTCTGAGGCATACGTCATTGCACTTCTAACACATGAGGCATACACCTTTCCCTTCAGGGGGAGAGGCATTCTTTTCATGGTCAGGATTGGCAGCAGTTCTCTGAACTTCCCCCAGCCACACCTAATTCTAGCAACAGTGGCAGCCTCGGCCCCACCACCGGCAGAGATGGTATCTCCTAGGTAACAAAACTTGTTCGCCAGCTCCAATGACTCATTTCCAAAATTCACCGCCACAGGATCATCACTTAACACTATCGCATCCGGCTAAGTTCTAAAGTTCGAAATGGTGAGACACTTTTGGTTTTGCCTGAAATATTTTGGCCAGGGCCGTTTTCCAAGCCTTGTGTATTTCTGTATTTCCATCCACTAGAATGCTGTTAATTGTGATTTTTTCTTACAGTTTCTTACAGTAGATCC
Source organism: Lithodes maja (assembly GCA_037953745.1). Classification (NCBI taxonomy): domain Eukaryota; kingdom Metazoa; phylum Arthropoda; class Malacostraca; order Decapoda; family Lithodidae; genus Lithodes; species Lithodes maja. Next base: position 18,681 of record JBAKBP010034688.1, on the reverse strand, counting down.
TCTGGAAAAAGGCAAACTAGGCCTGTGTATCCAGCTCAGTGCCAGTACTTGCACTGCTGCGGTCGTTCACAGTGTTGGCGGCGGTGGTAGCAGACGCAACATTTTTACTATTCTGTATTTTTGCTTTATAATCAAACTTCAAATCTTGTCTTCCCCATGCTTTATCAAGATTACTTTCAAACTTCCTTATTGATTCGGAATCGACTACATACTGGGGCAGTGCGTTCCACTCATTTACCACTCTATCACAAAATGAGTGCTTTGCATTTTCAAGCCTATTTCTTTCTTTGTAAATTTTCTTAGTGTGTCCTCTCGTTCCCTCCCGCATCAAGAAGATGCCTTCACACACATCCTCATCATACATTCCTGACACTATCTTAAAAGTCTCTATCATATCCCCTCTCTTTCTCCTATATGCCAGTGTCGGAAGCCCCAGTGTCCTCAACCTCTGCTCATAGCCCGCGTTCTTCAATGTTGGTACTAGCTTGCTAGCTCTCCTCTGCACTTTCTCCACTGCTTCTATATCCTTTACCATATATGGAGCCCACACCTGGTTCGCATATTCCAGGTGCGGCCTAACCAGCGCTGTATAGAGATTCCTGAATATTTCTTCGTCAAGAGACACAAATGTCCTCCTTATCAGCCCTACAATTCTATTGGCTTTGTTTATCTTTTCCGCTAAATGTTCTGAGAAATTTAACTTATTGTCTATCACTACTCCTATATCCTTTTCTGCATTAACTTCCTCCATCGCTTCATACATACTGTATCCTACCTTGTCTATCTTGCTTGTCCCAATCCGCATGTACTTGCATTTTTTGGATGAAAAGGCATTAACCAATGCTCAGACCATCCCCTCATGCCCTCCACATCTCCTTGAAGCAAACCCATATCTTCCTTACTCCTCACTCTTCTATACAGCTTAGTGTCATCCACATACAGGTATATCTCACTTCCATTAGTTATAACTTCAGGTAAGTCGTTGATAAATATAACGAACAGTGTGGGGGCGCTCGGTTATGGCCTTGGCCTTGCTCGGGGCCTTGGGGCTGTTCGGCCAGGCAGCTTAGGGAACAACAGCAACAACAACGAACAGTAGTGGTCCCAACACAGATCCCTGAGGTACCCCACTTGTAATTTCCCTCCACCTCGAGCCTATTCCATTCACCAGTACCCTCTGTCTCCGATCTTACAGGAAGGCTTCTATCCATTTCACACATTTCTCCCCTATATTATAGCTTCTAACTTTCTCTATTAACCTTTTATGTGGGACCTTATCGAAGGCCTTCATAAAAATCGCAATATACCACGTCTATAACATCACCATCCTCCAGAATTTGCATCCAATCATCTACCACCTTTTAATTAGCTGTACTACTGTCGACCTCCCTGGCAAGAATCCGAACTGTCTCCCACTGAAAAGTTGGTTGGATTTCATATGCTCCATTATTCCTTCTCTAATTACCGTTTCCATTAGTTTACACACAACACTTGTCAAACTGACTGGTCTATAATTTCCTGGGTCATTTCTCTTTCCCTTCTTAAAAATAGCTGTTATGTTCGCCTCTCTCCAGTCCATTGGGATTTGTCCTGTATTAAAAGATACCTCAAATAAACAATTTAAAGGCTCTACTAACATCTCGCCTCCTTCCTTTATGATTCTTGGATGTATCCCATCCGGTCCCGGGGACTTACTACTTTTTAACTAGGGTTTTCTCTTATTTTTAATCAGATACAAAAAATGGGTGTTTTTTTTAATTATTGGTTACTTCCACTGAAATGGCAGTAAGCAAGCAGAGTTGCAGTTGCGGGAAAGTTGTGGGCAAGGCCAAATCGCTGGGCTGCTACTTGTGTGGTACATATTTTCACGTCAACTGTATAAATGTTGATGATGAGGACCTCAGAGTACTATACTTGCAAAGAAGAAACCTGGATTTAAATGGCATTGCACTGTTTGCGATACCACCCCCCTGGCTGCTAAGGACGCAGCAATTAGTCAGCAGACCTTGGATGACCTGAAGGCTGCCCTTTTTGGTGAAGTGAAGACTGCCATTGTAAACGAAGTGAAGGGTGCCCTTGCTGCGGTGGCCGTGGAGATAGAGAGTATTGGTGACAGAATGGATATCCTTGAGACTAAAGTTGCTGCCCCCGACATTCCCTTGTTTGCCAAGATAGTTCAGCAAACATTTGAAGAGACCAAAAAGGAGCCGACCAAATGCACCACTGAGGTGGTAGATGGTGGAAAGAAAAAAACTGTCTGGGACCATCAGGTCCTGGTAGTGAAGCCAAAAGACCGATCCTCCGAGCCAGTAGGCCCACCAGATACTGCTTTGGCTTCGGTTCCGGTTAACAAGTTAACTAGAACTGATTCAGGTGTACTGGTGGTACGACTTCCATCCAAGAAAGCCAAGGAAGACGCAGGAAGGGCCATCAATCAGTGTTTGTGGGTGGACAGTGCCTTCAGTGTCTCCGAACCAAAGAAGATTCTGCCAAAAATGACTCTGGTAGGCATTGTTAATGACACTGACGATAATTAAATAATTCCCAGCGTCCTCAACAAGAACCCAAGAATAAAGTCCCGGGTCGACGATGGCTTAGCTATGAATTTGCTATTCACCAAGCAAAAGAGTGATGCACACACAAAGACTGCGGTAGTAAAAATGTCACCTGAAATATGCTCTTCCATTGTGGATAATGCCAATTCTGTGTATGTTGGACTTGTGAGATGTCGTGCATACGATCGCTTCTGGGTAACACAATGTTACCATTGCCAGAGCTTTGGCCATACCAGTGACAGGTGTTTAAAATGCAACTTCTGTGCCGGTACTCATAACTCAAAAGACTGCACCAACATGACTTCCCCCAAATGTATAAATTGTATGAGCTCCACATCAGTTACGGAGCCGCCAAATCATTTCGCCTCAAATAGAAATTGTCCTCTGATGACAGCTCAGAGATATAAAGTTATTGAAAACACCAATTTTGTAGGTTCAAAAAAATGAAAAATGTACAAGGGAGCCGGTTGAAACTGGGTCTGTTGAATGTTCGTTCCTTGCGTAACAAAATGGATCATATTTGCGAGATCTTGGATGAACGTAACCTTGATGTATTATGTCTCACTGAGACCTGGTTGTTCGAGTCAGATCTGAATATTATCCAGGCGGCATTGCCTAAAACCCATTCCATAATAAATGTTCCTAGGCCTAGGGGAGATCATGCGGGTGGTGGAGTGGCAGTTGTCTACTCCACATCTCTGGTGAATATCTTGCAAATAAGCCATAACCCAGCCCCTCTTTATTATGAACTGTTGGAAGTGGAAATAAAACTCCATCAACAAATTCTAAGAATGGCAGTTGTCTATAGGCCTGGCCATCGTGGCACAGATAGGGGTTTTATGGAAGAGTTTGGGCAGTTTCTCGAGGAATTTTCTGCTAAAACCAAAGACTTTTGATATGTGGAGATTTTAATTAATGGGTTGACAGCCCTCATCTGAAGCCGTTCTCTCCTGAGTTCCTTGAGTTGACTGATCAGAACAATTTTGTAAACCATGTGTCCCACCCAACTCATATCTTGGGACACACCCTTGACTTGGTTCTCTCTCCTGTGGGTTGTGGTGGTGTTCTGGATGTTGATGTTGAGAATGCTGACCCTAATACCTCTGATCATGCTTTGATTACTTTCAGCTTTGATTTCCCTAAGCCACTCACACATGAAAAAGTAATCAGATTTAGAAATTATAAAAATACAGACCAAAATTTGGCTAGCAGTGAAGTAAAACAGTACTTGGGAAGTATTGATACTTCCAACCTTACTTCAGATGAGCTGGTGTAGGTACATAGAAATGCACTTAAATTAGTGTTCGATCATCACTGTCCAGAAGTAGAGAAGAAAATCATAGTACGAGATGATTCACCCTGGTATAGCACTCGAGTTAAATTTCTTAGAAGAGCGCGTAGAAGAGCTGAACGTGAATGGCGGAAAAATAAAACAGACTCTACATGGTTGTTGTTGTTGTTGTTGTTCCCCAAGCTGCCTGGTCGAACAGCCCCAAGGAAAGAAAGTGTATTATCAGGGAAAAGTTGACTCATGTGGTAGCAACCAGAGGAGGTTGGCTTCAATTGTAAACAGTTTACTTGGAAAAACAAGAGTCAGCTTAAGACCTTCTGTACCCGATGCCGAGTTGGCTGCCAACTTTGTGGCATTTTTTGCTGGCAAGATAACTAGCATAAGACAGGAACTGGATGATGCTTCTGTTGGTGAAGAACTTTCAGTTGTACTCCAACCCCGACACATTCCTAATAATGTCCTCTCATCCTTTCACTCAGTAGAGGTGGACATGATCTCGTCCTACATAAGAAACCTCAATAAAACATTTTGCCCGTTGGATCCCATAAATGTTTCCAAGCTACCAAGAGTCTATGATCACACAGTTGAGTTTATTTCCAAAATAATTAATAAGTGCTTCTCTGAAGGTAACTTCCCACAGTCTGAAAAGCATGCACTACTCCGACCTAGTCTAAAGAAACCTGGACTTGATGTTGAAAACATGTTGAACTATTGTCCTGTCTCCAACCTGTCCTTCATATCAAAGATATTAGAGCGTGCAATACTTGACCAATTACAACCACTACTTCAGCAGAATGAAACTATCCCAATTTTTCAGTCTGCTTACCGACAGCATCATTCAACTGAAACAGCATTGATTAGAGTACATAATGATCTAGTTGAGAACATTTGCAATGGTGTGGCCTCACTATTGGTCTTGCTTGATCTCTCTGCGGCCTTTGACACAGTGGATCACGAGTTGCTGTTGAGTGATCTTTACGATTGTGGTGTGCGTGACTCTGCTCTCTTGCTTCTTGGGTCGTACTTGTCAGGTAGATCCCAGAGTGTGATGGTAAATCAAATGGTCTCGGACTCGACACCCCTGCAGTATGGTGTTCCGCAGGGATCAGTTTTAAGTCCTATCCTATTCATAATTTATATCAGCAGTTTGTCTCTTCTGCTTCGTGCACATAATGTCACCTTTCACTTTTATGCAGATGACACCCAGATTTATGTGAGAATCACAAATATAGTTGATATATGGAGTAAAATGGAATTGTTGATGTCTGATATCAAGAAGTGGATGAGAGCGAGAAAACTTAAACCAAATGATGGTAACACTGATATTCTCATCATCCGAGGAAATAGAAGAGCTGATGATATAGTAGGTGCCCTCTCCATCAATGTGGGTGGATCTCAGCTGCGACCGGTCAACTCTGTTCAAAATCTGGGTGTATATGTGAACTCCCGATTAGATTTCAAAGAGCATGTAAACCAGATAGTTAAAAGTTGTTACTTGCACATCAGAAATCTCTATTTGGTGAAGCCGTTTATAACCAGACGTTGCCTCCTGACGTTGGTTCACTCATTGGTCTTCTCTCGTGTTGATTATTGCAATACAGTACCAGATATAGAGACTTCTCCCCAATCTCGCTCCACCCAGTCGCAGCCTCGGAAAAAGCGTAAGGTTGCAAGTCCTATCCGGTCATTATCCCGGACCTCGAAACTCGGTTCCACCACACAGAAGTGGGTTATGCCTACCCACGATCCGGACTGTGGCTGCCATAACTGCGGCCGATTCTTTCTACTTCAGCACAAGACTTCTACCTGTACAGTACTCACCGAACATCTTCACAAATTTCTTTCCAAGCGAGCTCCGGCGGAAGATTCTCAAATTCACCCGACTCCTTGTTATTGTGTCACCCATATTTGTGAATCTGATCCTACGCCCAAGGACTTGATGCAGAGATTCCTGAAGGACAATAACCTGTTGGATTCTGACTTGACTAATATAGAGCTATCACAATCCCGATTTGATGTTCACCAACCTCCTGTCAATGTGCGTACCACCCTCACCACGCCTGATCCTCCCTGTAACCTTGAGCGACATGTTCCGTTAGCCGCTCCCCACTGCCCAGATCCCGATGCTCCCAAACCTAGAGACATTCCCCCACAAACTCCTGCTAAACCTACGACACCATCATCTGACAAACCTTCGATAAAGACTCATCATACCCCGAGCCCCTCACAATCTCCTGTATTGATATGTCACACCAATATCCCACCTGACAAATGTGGATGTCCAATTTGTTTCCGTAATTACATCACACCCCATATCTGTGCCACGGATCCCTGCCTCCTTGCTCGGACGCAGGAATTTGTCACCACACGTACACTTCCCCCTAACCCTGATGAAGATGTTACCTCCGCTTATCTATTTATGGACACTCTGCGCCAAAAACTCCTCCACTGCCCCACCCTTGTTCCTAAACTAGTCACACAATTCACAGCTATTTCTGAAAAATTTACAGACCTTACATCTACCCCTTCACCTCCATCCACACAACCCTCTCCACACTCACAACCTTTACCGGACTCTCTTCAAGAGACCTCTATTGTCGATGACTCTGACAATCCTATTCTTGATGGCATATAACATTTTGCAATGGAATATAAACGGATACCAAACTCGCCTCCGTATGGGAGAATTACAACGATTACTTAAATTATATTCACCATTATGCATTTGCCTCCAACATGTAGGCAATTTTGTTGTCCCCCCCAGGCATTATACTGTTGCTGCTAGCTCCCCTATAACCCCTTCACATCTCTGAACGGCCATCCTTGTGCACTATAAGTGCGTATTTGTTCCTGTCACCCTTGACCCCAACCCTTTTCAAACAACTGCCGTCTCCATTTCATTACCAAACCTTCCTTCCTTGACTGTTTGCTCCTCCTACAATCAACCCTCCTGTCATTACAATACTTCAGACCTTCATCCACTAGTACAACAACTGACCCCACCGTACCTTATTCTGGGCGACTTTAACGCACACTCTCCCCTTTGGGGCACCCAAACACAGACATCCCAGGCGATAAAATTGAAAAATATCTCCTTCATTCTACTCTTTGTTGTCTCAACTTTGACACCCCCACCTACAGATCTGCTACCCACTGTATATTTTCCGCTGTTGATCTTTCCTTTGCCTCGGATGACGCAGCTCCCCTATTTGACTGGTCAGTTTTACAGGATCGCTTCTCCAGCGACCACTACCCTATACTGCTTAAGTATTTGTGCCCTGCATCCTCCCCTCAAATATCGAGTTATAATCTCTCTAAAGCCGATTGGACGTCTTATACGCACTCCTCTGCAGACGTTTCGGACTTCTCCCCTACCTCTTCCCCTGCCCACAATTTTGATTATTTTTCGTCCTTCCTGAACTCCATTGCACGCACTCATATCCCGCTTACCTCCTCGCTGACGCACCCTCGCCAGGTCCCTTGGTGGACGCCCACTCTAGCCCAAATGATAAAATTCAAGCATCGTGTGGAACGCCTTCTTAAGCGTCTGAGTGTTAGGCAGCGGCGTTTAAAGACTGTTTCCCCCCGGCTTTTTTCCACTAATCGTTACTTTGACCTTATAACCATCACTATTGAAAAAATTGCCCTTAAAACGTTCTATAACAGGATCTGTGCAGTTGTCAAACGCAGTATCCTTGACAACAAGATACTTTCATGGCGATCATATATCTCGTCCGCACCCCTCTCTCTACTTTATGGAAAAAGTTTCGCAGTATCAACGGACGCACTGTACGGCCTCCACTCTCTCCACTCAAAGACCCTGCCTCGGACTCGCTTACACATGACCCCCTTGACATCGCTGCCATACATGCCAAACATTTCTGTCACGTCAGCTCAGACCAGTCATTGCCTCGTCAATTTCTTCGTTATAAATGTATGGAGGAATCTCGCCCGCTATCTTTTCATAGCGGGAAAACACATGAATATAACACCCCTTTTTCAATTCCGGAATTGCGACACGCGCTCGACCTGTGTACAGACACTACTCCTGGCCCGGATGGATTCTCGTACGCTCTCATCCGTCACCTCCATCCACGTGCGCTACAACATCTTTTACAACTGTACAATCAGTTTTGGATAAGTAACTACTTCCCACCGTCTTGGCGGCATGCTTACACTATACCCGTACCGAAGCCTGGAAAAGATCATAGTCTTCCCACAAATTACAGACCGATTGTGCTTACCTCATGCCTCTGCAAATTAATGGAAAAAATGATCAATCCTCGACTTTTACATTACGCTGAGTCACATGCCCTCCTATCCCCATATCAGAATGGTTCCCGCCCTGGCCGTTCTACACTGCACTCACTTATTCGCCTTGAACACCAAATACGTGATGGGTTCTCCAAGAACCAACCCACAGTGGCAATATTTTTTGACATTGCTAAGGCTTATGACACAACATGGAGACACAGGATTTTAAAAAATTTACATGATTCTGGCATGCGGGGTCCTCTTCCCTGCTTTTTACAAAATTTTCTCTCTAACCGTACATTCCAGGTCAAAAATAATGGTCTATCGGACATTATGTCACAAATTAATGGAATACCACAAGGATGTGCCCTTAGCAGCTTACTCTTTATTATGGCGATCAATAGTGTCATACGCAGCCTCCCACCTGAAATATCGTATAGCTTGTATGTGGACGACTTCGCAATATATTATACTTCTCCCAGTCTGACTCACATACAACGGCGTCTCAACATTGCTCTAAAATCCATCCACTCTTGGGCATCCACTGCTGGTTTTCAATTTTCTGCTGAAAAGACTAACGCCGTTGTATTCTATAGAAATGTTCGACATTTACGTAACCAGTCCATTACTCTCACCATGGGACATTCTAATATTCAGATCCTTCCACATACCAGGTTCCTTGGTTTAATCTTTGATACTCACCTCAATTGGAAGAGTCACATTGCCTGCTTAAAGGCACGTTGCCTCCAGAGAATGAATGTTCTGAAAACAGTCGCACGAGTCCATTGGGGCGCAGATCGCGCTACGCTTTTACTACCATCCTCTCAGCCCTAGATTATGGTAGCCCTGTCTATGGCATGGCCTCTGCTTCCACATTAGGAACCCTCGACAGCGTACACCATTTGGGCATCCGCATTAGCTCGGGGGCATTCCGTTCCTCTCGTGTCTCCAATATCCTATGTGAGGCTGGGACCTTATAGCCTACCACCGTCGATTAGTCCTCATGCGTACGGCTGTTCGCCTCCGTCATGACCCAACTCTACTAGAACTATTCCATTCCACAGATAACTATCGTTCAACCATTCCAGTGCCATTCCCGCTATTGTCTCGCCAATTGCTCTCCACTTACAGTATCACCGTTCCTCCCATAACTCCCCCTCCTAGTCACATCACTCCGTGGACCCTAAAACACCCTACAGTTTGCTTTCACTTAGCAGATCAACTTGATGCCCAAGCCCCATCTCAACGTCGACATCTCGCTTTACAACATCTTGATCACATCCCGGCTGTTTTCATTTACACCGATGGCTCGAAAACTGCGGATGCCGTGGGTTGCGCTGCAGTCTCAGACCATGGCTTGTCTCAAAGTACCTTACACCATCACTCCACGGTTTTCACTGTTGAATTATGGGCTATTCAAGGTGCTTTAAGCACCATCTCTTCATTGTCGAGGAACTCTCCACGGGTCGTTATCTGTAGTGACTCAAAGAGTGCACTGCAAGCCTTATGTGTATTTGCCCCCAAGGACCCATTGGTCAAGACTATCATCCACACAATACACAAATTACAGTGCGCTAATCGTTCCATCACACTGTGCTGGATCCCCGCGCATGTAGGAATTCCCGGGAATGAGCGTGCAGACTTCCTCGCTAAGCAAGCGTGTCATGGTACACCCTCTACTACTTTGCTGCGTTCGGAGGATATGCTCCCTGTCCTCCGTCGCCATGTTTATGACGCTTGGCGAGTTGAGTGGAGAGCGCAACCATTAACTGGCCACCTTCGCTCCATTAAGGATGACATACACTTGTGGCCCTCTTCAATTGATGGGTCACGTGCAGACCAAACCCTATTAACTAGATTACGTTTAGGCCACACACGCCTCACACATGGTTACCTGATGTCCACCCCTCGTGGTCCACCACCTGAATGCCAACATTGCCATACATCATTGACTGTTTTTCACTTTCTTTGTATTTGTCCCGTCTATGCATCTGAAAGACGGAGATTCTTGCTGAACACCTCATTACATGGCATCCTCTCTGACTCAGACTCTTTCAATTTCACCCCTATTCGTCACTTCCTGAGAGCGATAAATTTATACAATGACATATAACTGCTGACATATATGTGACTTTAAACTCTGTACCACCTTCTCCACCACTAGCCTTGAGAGGGCCTAGGCCCAGTGGGCTAGTATAAAATAAAAGCATCATCAACAACAACAACGATTATTGCAATGCCCTGTTGGTGGGTCTTCCAAATTATATTTTAAAGAAAGTTCAGTCTGTTCTTAACAGGGCCGCAAGACTAATTTTTGGTGTTCCACCTAGAACTCCTACTACATCTTTTCACTTAGAACTGCACTGGCTGCCAGTAAGAGCAAGAATAGAATTTAAGTTGTGTTTAGTGACTTTTAAGGTTCTCAAATTTGGTGAGCCTAGTTACCTTGTGGAGCTGCTCAGGCGTCCACCGGCACACCATGGTGTAGTTGTGCATGACCCTTTTCGTCTTGATGAACCAAGGGCTTTCCAGCAGTCTTCTTTCTTTGAGAGGTCATTCTCCTACATGGCTCCGAGGTTGTATAACAGGTTGCCGCTGTCCATGAGACAACTGAGTTCTGTTGAATGCTTCAAGAGACAACTTAAGACTTTTCTCGTTGAGAGAAGCTATGATCTTGAGAGAGGTGTCATGACAGATGGCTATAGAGTTTAGGCTATTTTGCCACTGCTAGTGATTGTTAAATGTGTGTTGTATATAAGCTTTCTTTTGATGCATTGATTTTGTTCTTTTTTCTTTCTCTTTCCGAGCGCTAGTGAATTCTTCGGAAAAATTGGCGCTTATGAGAAATAAGTAACATGCTTATTATTTAACATGCTTATTTCATTTTTCCTATAGCCCTTCTTATTCTAGCATGGGAAAACTCTATTAGTTCTAGTGCCGGTGCCTGTTTGATGGGATTAGTAGGCACTGCATCATCCGACTCCACTGTTAGTACCTCCCCAAAGTATTTCCCCAGCACCTCTGCTTTCTCCTTATCAGTTTCTGCTCTATTCCTATCATCCAATTCTCCTATCAGTTCTGGGATACCTACTCTTCTTGTTAACTTTTCCTGAATGTACCTCCAGAATATTTTTGGATTATCCTTCACAGTTTTTGCAATCTCTCTCTCCCTCTCCTTCACCCCCCTCCTTGTTTCCCACCTTATTTTATTGTTTATTTGTCTACGTTCCAAATCCACTTCTTTAGCTTCTATACTAGACCCCCTGTTCTTTTTTAACACTTTTAGTCTATCCCACAATCGTTTCTTTCTTCTTATCCATGTCCAAAGCTTTCTTTTCATTGGTAATTCTGGGTTCGTTCTTTTCCTCAATTTTGTTTTATCCTTATATTCCCTTACTGGTACATATTTGGATATAGCATTCTCCAGTTTGACTCTAATCTTCCTCCACATTCCTTCAGCGTCTTCACCGTTCAAGTATTCCCCCCAGTCAATGTCCAAACACCTCAGCAGCTCATAATCTGCTCTATCATACATGTATATTTTGTTATTGCTTCTATTATCCCTCTCTGTTTTAATATTGCAACTAAAACTTATACAGGCATGGTCACTACGACCTATAGGGCTATCCACATTGACATGTTCTACTATATCCTCCTCATTGCTAAAAATCAAATCAAGTACACTCCCCTGTGTCCCATCTCTATATCTTGTCATCTCTGTAATATGTTGCATTAAAAAACAATCTCTCACTTTCTCTATAAACTTGTTTTCCAGGCTACACTGTCCTGCTGGAGTAGTACAATTTGCCCAGTTGATCCTTGACAAATTGAAATCACCAATCAAAATCTTATATTTGTTCTCTATTATCTATTTCCTCCATTGCTTTCAGTAGGTTATCATCCTCTTCCCTACTATTATTTGGGCTTCTATATATAGAGGCAATTAGAATTGACCCTCTTGCACATTTGACTTCAATACACAAATACTCACAATACTGCTGTCTCATATGCACCTCATTTACCTTGAGCTCTTTTCTTACATAAATAAACAGTCCTCTTCCAACCTCTGCTCTAATAGCATTCCTCTCATACAACTCAAAACCCTCCAAACTATACTCCACCAGTTCCCTTTCAATCATATGTCAATGGAAAGAGGAAGAACATGATAATAAAAAAAAGTAAATAAATCGAAATATGGAAGTGTAAACGACTCCGGAATAAAAGTATTTCCCGCTCAATTGTCTTCACACCGTCCTATCTCGAAATTGTGAGTGATGACCATATATTTTTATTTGCTCAAATAATAGCATTTTTTTCTGCTCTTTCCAAATCTGAAAACAAAAATTGGAGATACAGTCAGCCCCCCCAATACGCGAGAATAGGGGCGACAGGAGGCATCGCGTATTGGGAATCCGCGTATTGTGGACCTAACTTTAAATAGGAATAATTAGATATGGGTGACATCTCTCAATTATGGCCTATTTTCAAAAATTTTGGCCTTATTTTCGACATTTTTGGCTCTACAGTACAGTCTATATCTTATATATAATAAGAACAATGAATAAAAATATGAAACCTTACCTTAAAATTAGTAGAAGATAGGCTAGGACTAGGACTAGGACCGTAGGACTTCACGATTTTCTCCAACTTCTCCCTCCCTGACCAAATCGTACGAACAGTTTACTCTGACAAGCCTATTGCACAGTTTCCTTCTCCTTTTTTCTTGCTATCCAACACTTCCACCTTCATTTTGTGTGTTAATCTTCTTATATTGGCGTGGCATGGCGAAAAAAGTGGCAGGCACTACAAACGTTTGGTCACTCCGCACGGCTATGACGCTTGAGCGGGACTGTGGGAGGGAGGGAGGGAGGGTAAGCGGGAGGGAAGGCAGGCGTATGCCCGTCTTCTTCTTTTTTCAGAGCTACTCCTGGGCCTCGCGAAACGTAGACGTGCTCGCGTATCAAGCGGGAATAGCGGATTTGGCCCCTTCTTAGCTCTCGATTCGTGTATTGTGGTACCACCTCGCGTAATTAATGTTTAATTAATTAATGTTATTTTCGAGGGGTCACTCGTGTATTAGGGTTTTCGCGAATTGTGGAATCGCGTATTGGGGGGGCTGACTGTAGTAGTTAGATCAGAATTTAAGTGTTCTATGGCTTCATTCCGTTTGTCGTTGAGGAATTGCTGGCTTGGGCGTTCTGAAAAACTAATGGAGTAGTGTAAGGTTGAGTCGTCTGCGCATAAATGGATGGGAGTTGAGGTACAGTTGAGGTCATTTATAAAAATTAGAAAGAGAATAGGAGATAGGACAGAGCCCTAAAAATTAGAAAGAGAATAGGAGATAGGACAGAGCCCTGAGGAACACCGGAGTTTATAGGGTGAGGAAGTGAGCGATGGCCGTCCACAACCGCAGCTATGGAACGGCCGGAGAGGAAATTCGAGACAAAGGCACAGATGGAGGAATAGAAACCGAAGGAGGGTAGTTTAGAAATTAAAGATTTGTGCCAGACTCTATCGAAGGCTTTCGATATGTCTAGTGCAATAGAAAAAGTCTCACCGAAGTCCCAAAATGAGGATGACCAAGAGTTAGTAAGATATGAAAGAAGATCACCAGTAGAGCGACCCTTAACCCGGCAAGCGCGATAGGCCTCACGGAAGGCTTCCTATAGGGAACGCGATAGGCCTCACGGAAGCAAGACCATAAAAAAAGCCTTCCAAAAAAAAAAGGGCCTATCAAAACAAAGGAATTTGTCTCTAGGTGAGATAATTCCCCTCTAGTACTCATCCATGTGTTTCTCACCCTCCCTCCTCCCCTCCTTCCCCACCTTATTCCCCCCTCCTCAATTATCACCTATTTTTCCTCTTATTATCATCATTTATCGGTTATTTTTCTCTCCCGCGATAATGTAGCACAAGTGGGTTGCATAAAAGATCGTTATGTAACACCCAGACACTGGCACACACCGCCCCGCTCGCCTCAGTTGACTCCCAGACAGCGAGAGAGGAGGGTTGCCTGTGGCTCTCTCTCGCCTGAGATTATGACCGGGTGGCCAATATCTTCGTTTTTCACCACCCAAATGCTTTTCCAACTTATTTTAGCACTCTTGAAGGTTCATATATACATCATATATGTAAAATAAAAGCATACCGAAAACAAATAATGCTCTATATTGTAAATATAACTAATTCTGTCAGAATCCAAAGCTAGAAATGCACAAATAACTACCCTAGCCCCTAGGTCTATATCGCGCTTGTCAGGTTAAGGAAGCCATACTGGCGATCTGAGAGCAGATTATGAGAAGAGAAATGCTTAAGAAATTTGGAAGTAAGAATAGTTTCAAAAACTTTAGAAATACAAGAGATGAGAGCAATTGGACGATAGTTGGAGGGTTGAGAGCGGTCACCCTTCTTTGGGACAGGTTGAATGAGAGCAAACTTCCAGCATGAAGGGAAGACGTTAGAGGATAGACAGAGACGAAAGAGTTTGCCTAGGCAGGGAGTCAGCACGGAAGCACAGTTTTTGAGAACAACAGGAGGAACACCGTCCGGACCGTACGCCTTATTAGTATTAAGCCCAGAGAGGGTAGAAAGTACATCTTTAGAAGAGATTAGGATATTAGGCATAAGTAAGAGAGAGGAGGGTGGAGAGGGAGGTATAGCACCGGAATCAACCAAGGTGGAGTTTCTAGAAAAAGTTTGAGCGAAGAGTTTAGCTTTGTCAGAGGAAGAAGTGATGGTTGTGCCATCAGAGTGGGAAAGGGGAGGGAAAGATGAGGAAGAGAAATTGTTGGAGAGGTTTTTGGCTAGATGCCAGAAAGCTTGTGTTACGACCGGGCACTCGGGTACACTAGGGCTCTTACACAGGACTCGAGTATGGCTCGCTGCCACAACGGAAACACACGATCCCAACCCCAGAGTACTGCCAGCCGAACAAAAAACGCCACTACCCTCCAGAGTTCTATCTGCTATAACGGGGTATACAAGAACTCGGTACTAGCGTTTCACACAACAGACTAATAACAAGACGGGAGTTATCTAGTCTGGTCAACAATCAAACAAAGAAGAAAGTACTACAACACTAAAGAATAGTGTTGGCCGAAGCCGAAGTAATCCACCCTTGAACTAAGAACTTAAGAAGTCCTCCACCCTCTACTTCGGATCGGCACTATTACGTTACGTTAAACAATAGTCCTCGAGCATCAAGCAAGGAATCTTCTGATAAGTTAGATGCTTCTCGAATACTCATAAGAAGTAAGTATCGGATTTTGAACAGCAATTTAATGAATAACTCACTGGTAATTAAAGGCTTTAAATTGACATAAGAAGAATTATAAGAATAAGCAATAGGATATGGCAAACATTAAGAAGAAGTACTCCGACAATGCACTGGCAATAGCCTACTAAGATTGTGCTCGTGGGCCACTAATCTCTGAAGTAGCTAAGCGTGCCACACATGAAATCAATAGTGCTTAAACAATAATATACATAAGGAGAAGCTTCAATACTATGCTGTATCTGCTGGTCGAGCAAAGTCTAGCTGGGATATCTAAGGTTAAAGAGACAATGGCTGAGCAAGCGGCTCGTAGCCTAGCGAGGTCCTTAAGACTGTGCGGCCAAATTACGGTAATTGACGGGATGCTCTCTTGAGAGATCCAGATCACTAGTATCTGGTTCTCTC
Source organism: Lithodes maja (assembly GCA_037953745.1). Lineage (NCBI taxonomy): Eukaryota > Metazoa > Arthropoda > Malacostraca > Decapoda > Lithodidae > Lithodes > Lithodes maja. The sequence goes on along the minus strand of JBAKBP010034688.1, from coordinate 2,903 downwards.
CTGGCGATCCTCTCAAAGTCAAGCAAATGAGATAGCACAGTGTTGGGTGGCACAGGCAAAAGCCCTCACTCGCAACACAGTGCTAAACTCCCACGGTACACAATCAAAAAGACCCCCTAGGCTTCCCACGTCTCCGTTGCAATTGTGCTGGTTCAACCAACCTAGCACTCATAGGAAATCACAACTCGAGGAACCCTATCCCAGTCTAGCATTACCTAAACCAGCAGAAAACAGGAACATGAATAATAGTACACAGGGAAATACATATACGAGTGCAACAAACATCAATCAATCCTATTCTAGTTAACCCTTCCAAAAATAGGCTATCTAACAGGCACTTATCTCGTGAGAACTCAAGCGATAATACTTTGGCTGACTAAATCTGCACCAAAGGGGTCATTGGTTAAAAAGGGACGAGAAGAGAAGAAAATAGGCTGTTCAGAGAGTAGAGAAAGTTCACATCAGTCGGAAGAATATCGATAGTTGCAAGGGATATGAGAGGTCGCTTTGCCTGATGAGTTCTGAAGCATGGTGGCAAAAACCTCTCTTTTTATACTCGGCCCTCTAGCGGCATATCTCAAACTACTTAAGGACCGCCCACTGGCAATCATGACGTCATATTCTCTCAATCTGGGATTGACAAAGAACTTCCCACGCGCTGAAAGGGAGGAAGGGAGGAGGGAATTAGGCCTACCGGCCCGCGTGGCGCACTCACCGACCCCACGCCACGTAATATCCCTCCTCTCATCATTACATACAAGTCCCACACACAATACTTATATCTAATGATATAAAATAGAACTCGTTGACTTAGAAGAAAACAAAATACATAATGATAATACTTATAGTACAACGGTTCACATAAACTGAGTTAGGAAACTCTACACAGACTACAGCCAAAGTTCCTGCCCTGACGATCCTAGCGAGAGTGGGGCCTGACTGGGCGTTCTGTACAGCATGCTCATACTCGACATGCGTCACACCTCCCCCAAGATTTTACTTGCTCAACCCTGAGCTAAAATCTGATATACAGAACCCCATCAAACCCCTCACACCCAGCGACCGCATGGCACTAAAACAACGCTGAGTTTATCACTAAAACACATCTTATATAAAAAAAAATTCACATTTCATAACTCCTCCCAACAATAGTAAAAGACATAATATCATGCTCCCAGAGCGAGCTTACAGCAGCTCAGCCGTTTGATAGTTCGTGGACTACTCAAACCTTATAGGCTATGACAAACTTATACAATTATCTTCATCAAAAAGAAAGAGTTTTTATATGATTTTTATATTTTAATATGTTTTTTCCCGGCTGCACTATAAGGGCAGCCTATTTTCTTCTATACCAAACGCTCAACTCCTGCTTTACGACCCAATACGCTGGGCTACAACCGCGAGCCAACAAGCACCAAGCGCAAAATACTACTCAAACCAAAGCAGGAGGCTACCCGTGTGTCAATTTACCCAGGATCATATACCCCTGAACGACCACATGCAACCTCGTTGTCACAACCGGCAATATGGCTTATGTCCAGGTTATATACCAATAACCTTAGTGACCACCTGGTCAGCCTCATACTCCGATTGTGAAACTGGTCCAAGATCTCGAGAGGGTAATGATCTGGGTAAACTACACCGACCGGACCATAGGCTGGAACATAGATCTCGAAATGCCCCAGCGCATCATCGTCCTTTTCACTTTCATTCATCAGGCTCTGACACGTTGCTGGTGCATTCTTAAGTCCGTCAGGCACAACATTGCACTGGTAGGTACTCCCGTCCACAACAAAACCACATACCTCTTTAGCACGCTCGGACAAAGTTACAAGCAACGACCACTCACGACATTCCTTATCCCTCAGATCCTTCGTCCACACGTAATCCAGCTCTGCTTGCACCATAGGCTGTCGAGCAGGATTTATACGGCAGGGAATTAAACTGAGCCTTGCACTATCTCCAACCTGCATGTCGGATTCTACCCCGTACCTCAGGCCTGGAGAAGCAACAAACATGCGAAAGTACTGCCATAGCCTAGTAAATAACTGCCTTGCACTGTCTCCACGAACAACATGCCTTGTGCCCTCCCACAACCCAGCCGAGACCGCAGCTTCTAACCTGTAGTCTCCCTCCTTCTCCACCTTCGTCCCTAGAACAGCCAGGTCATGAGAGGGACAATCAGTACCACCCGTGCAGTCACTCCCACAGTTCATTATAGCTAAGGCTTCCCCGCCGATACCGTACATGCGCACCCCCACATTCCTTGTGACGACATCTGCCTGCGCAGCATCACCGCTTTTAGCGACATGGCCAGATACAGTCGGTCTGTGGTAGGGCTGTTGCATTAGACTAGAGCAGCATTGGGAGGCTATGTGACGACCGGGCACTGCGATACCACAGCCGACCCTACCAATCTGCTCAATGTCCTCCTTTTGACCACCACCCTTGGCAGCCATGGGTCGACCCTGACCTGGCAACCATGCCAAGGCCTCGTCGCCCACCTTAAACCACCGAAACAACGAGGCTAACGGTCTTTTAACAGTCACATGACCTGCCTGCGGAACATCTCGCACCGCCCGAGTTGTGAGACTCAGGGGCTCGGCACGACCAGTGGGGTATGAACCGAGCTGGTGCTGGAGTGCTGCACACTGCTGCTCAGACAGGTGCTCTAGCGCTTCCACAGCCACCAGACTCGTGTCCCCCGCCCACTGCTTCGCCGAGACATGACAATCCCTACTCTCCTCCACCTGTGCCCTACTGCCCCCCTCTCCTTCTCCACCTTGGCCGCGGCAGACCAACGCAGGGACAGTAGGCTGCTCAGGTGGTTGCCTCACAAACTCCTCCAACAGGTTCACATGACATGCTTCCCCGTCCTCGTGTTTAATCTCGACAGCACCATT
>JBAKBP010034687.1:0-20420 GCA_037953745.1 Lithodes maja | reverse complement strand
CTTGGCAAGCTTATCTGCCCTTTCATTGCCTGGGATGCCTACATGTGAAGGAATCCAGGCAAATTTGACCCCTAGCCCCTTCTCCCTTACACATTTTATCCCCCGTCTGATATCTTGTACAAGGAAAGGATAGGTGGGTTGGGGGCTAGAGATAGCTTCCAAGGCCGCCCTGCTGTCAGATAGGATAAGAATATTCTTTCCCCTTCGAAAGATACTCCCAATTCCCATCGCTATTGCCACCAGCTCAGTTTGAGTGGAGGAGGCCCAGTCCTGTAGCCTGGATAGTTCATCGTCTTCCTGAGCAAAGTTGCCACCACTCATAATAGTGATGGCAGCTCCTGCCCTCCCAGTTACGGTGTTAAGTGAGCCGTCACAGTATACCTGATCAGTGTTCTCATCTGTCATATCTTCTATTAGTGACATAAAGTTTGTCTTCAGAGCGTAGGACGGGATCTCAGACTTTTTTTGTGTCGAGTTGTGTCACTATAATCTCAATAGTGGCCTCTTCCCAGGGCGGAAGGGGGACACTCAATTGCCGGTCATCTGGATGGTAGTCTGTAAGCTGGGTGGGCGGGGTGGGGTCAGTCAGTTGCCAGTCACCGATATAGTAGTCTGTAAGCTGGTAGTCAAGAATGTCAGCAGCAGTTACATGTGGCCAGTCCCTGCCTTTTAAGTCATCTATTCTAAGTAGCTCCATTAGTGCAGTCTTAGGTCGTGTTTCTCTGTCGTCTCTCAGTGTTCGTATGCCTATTATCATATTTGTTTCTTTTATTCTATCAGTGATGGACGATAGATTTAACTCATATCTAAGATTTTTTACCTTGACATTTCTCGGACATCCAAAAATAAGTCTCATGGCCTCATTTTGCAGTTTGTCAAGTTTTTCGATCTGATTAGCAGGTAGACAGGAGAGAGCAGGTGCATGGTAGTCAATTACTGATCTAATATAGGCATTGTACATGGTCCTGAGGATAGTGATGGAGGCTAGTGATATGGATAGTGAGGATAGTACAGGCACATGGGAGGAGGAGGGAGATAAAGAGAGAGAGAGAGAGAGAGAGAGAGAGAGAGAGAGAGAGAGAGAGAGAGTGTTGGAGAGTTGGCACTTCCTGGTTCATCATTACACCAGTCTTTGGATTATTGTAGCCTACAGTACATTACGCTGTTATTACTCATTCTTTAATATTCAGGTACAGTCTATAATATACCATACCGGTACCCCCCTTTAATAGCTAATGATGTACCGCTACCGTATATTTAGATTTGAATATAATATTTATCTTTTCTTTCCAGGTAAGGTTGATGTTGGACAGGCCTTGGTGATCACGTGAGTTATTTATTCTCTCTCTCTCATTCTCTCTCTCTCTCTCTCTCTCTCTCTCTCTCTCTCTCTCTCTCTCTCTCTCTCTCTCTCTCTCTCTCTCTCTCTCTTAGAAAGTGTACAAAGGAACTTCACCTCACATAATATAAACTCAGTAGGCCTAAAACAGTTACACTATTGGGATCGCTTAAAATCACTCAAACTATATTCGTTGGAACGTAGAAGGGAACGATACTTAATAATATATACGTGGAAAATCACTCAAACTATATTCGTTGGAACGTAGAAGGGAACGATACTTAATAATATATACGTGGAAAATCACTCAAACTATATTCGTTGGAACGTAGAAGGGAACGATACTTAATAATATATACGTGGAAAATCACTCAAACTATATTCGTTGGAACGTAGAAGGGAACGATACTTAATAATATATACGTGGAAAATCACTCAAACTATATTCGTTGGAACGTAGAAGGGAACGATACTTAATAATATATACGTGGAAAATCACTCAAACTATATTCGTTGGAACGTAGAAGGGAACGATACTTAATAATATATACGTGGAAAATCACTCAAACTATATTCGTTGGAACGTAGAAGGGAACGATACTTAATAATATATACGTGGAAAATCACTCAAACTATATTCGTTGGAACGTAGAAGGGAACGATACTTAATAATATATACGTGGAAAATCACTCAAACTATATTCGTTGGAACGTAGAAGGGAACGATACTTAATAATATATACGTGGAAAATCACTCAAACTATATTCGTTGGAACGTAGAAGGGAACGATACTTAATAATATATACGTGGAAAATCACTCAAACTATATTCGTTGGAACGTAGAAGGGAACGATACTTAATAATATATACGTGGAAAATCACTCAAACTATATTCGTTGGAACGTAGAAGGGAACGATACTTAATAATATATACGTGGAAAATCACTCAAACTATATTCGTTGGAACGTAGAAGGGAACGATACTTAATAATATATACGTGGAAAATCACTCAAACTATATTCGTTGGAACGTAGAAGGGAACGATACTTAATAATATATACGTGGAAAATCACTCAAACTATATTCGTTGGAACGTAGAAGGGAACGATACTTAATAATATATACGTGGAAAATCACTCAAACTATATTCGTTGGAACGTAGAAGGGAACGATACTTAATAATATATACGTGGAAAATCACTCAAACTATATTCGTTGGAACGTAGAAGGGAACGATACTTAATAATATATACGTGGAAAATCACTCAAACTATATTCGTTGGAACGTAGAAGGGAACGATACTTAATAATATATACGTGGAAAATCACTCAAACTATATTCGTTGGAACGTAGAAGGGAACGATACTTAATAATATATACGTGGAAAATCACTCAAACTATATTCGTTGGAACGTAGAAGGGAACGATACTTAATAATATATACGTGGAAAATCACTCAAACTATATTCGTTGGAACGTAGAAGGGAACGATACTTAATAATATATACGTGGACAATCACTCAAACTATATTCGTTGGAACGTAGAAGGGAACGATACTTAATAATATATACGTGGAAAATCACTCAAACTATATTCGTTGGAACGTAGAAGGGAACGATACTTAATAATATATACGTGGAAAATCACTCAAACTATATTCGTTGGAACGTAGAAGGGAACGATACTTAATAATATATACGTGGAAAATCACTCAAACTATATTCGTTGGAACGTAGAAGGGAACGATACTTAATAATATATACGTGGAAAATCACTCAAACTATATTCGTTGGAACGTAGAAGGGAACGATACTTAATAATATATACGTGGAAAATCACTCAAACTATATTCGTTGGAACGTAGAAGGGAACGATACTTAATAATATATACGTGGAAAATCGCAGAGGGTTTTGTACCAAATCTACATACACCAATAGCAATGAAATTCAATGATAGGAGAGGCTGGGAATGCGAGATCCCCAAGATGATAAATCGGGGGGCTATGGGCTCTCTGCGAGAGGGCTGGTTATCACATAGAGGAGCACGTCTCTTCAACAAACTCCCGCGGCGAGTGAGAGACATGAGACGTGTCTCGTTAGACAGCTTCAAGAGAGCTCTCGATGTCGAACTACAAAAAGTGCCAGACGAGCCCATCTTCACAAGGGTGCGCTCCACCTCTTCGAATAGTCTGCTGCATCAATTCTCAAACAACAACGAAGGGTGGTGCGCTCTTCGGTGCCACTAGCAAGAGTGGCGAACTCCACATAGGTGAACATAGGGAGGTGGGTATCTCAATAATTGCAGTTCAAGAAGGACCTATGTTTTTCAGAGGGTTTATTGAGATCTTATTTACCCCTTTGAGTCCTAGAGGTAATATATGAGTAATGAAAATCCTCTAATGGTAATCTAAATATGATAAAAATAACGTCATGGTGCTAAAAGGGTTAAATAAATAAACCAGTTACATATCACATCCTGACAACTAACTTCTTTGTCACAGGGTGTCAAACCGGAGCAATTTTGTTTGAAGACTTGACTGAATATGAGATGAAATACATAGCATGGTGACAGGTCAGTTGAACCAGTGCCACTTCAACCAGTGCCACTTTAACCAGTGGCCACTTCAACCAGTGACCATTTTCAACCAGTAGGTCCTATAGGTTAGGTTACTGGTTGAAATGGTCACTGGTTGAAGTGGCCACTGGTTGAGTTAGCACTGGTTAAAGTGGCACTGGTTCAACTGACATGGAACCACATAGCATTGTTTTGACAAATATCTCACTTCCAAAGACCTAATTTGAACAATAAACCATAATCCTATGACTTGAATTGATTCATACTCCGTGTGTCCAGACATTTTGGCTCGAACATGCCTTGATTTTGGCCCTATTACTGTTTCAACTCTGGGGAAGACACTCGTCACAGGCAGTTTTGCCTTTTGCCTCCCTCATCCATGGGGGTTAGGGATAGAATATGCCCCACGTGCCTTCTGTGTGTCGTAAGAGGCGACAAAAGAGGTTGGGTCGGTGGGCTTGCGACCCCCACCCGGAAAAAATATCTAAGAAAAAAAAAACGAACGAACAGCCTCGGATGCGGACGGAACCAACGTTGACGAACCACGACTGACTAAGGACATGCCTTCGGACATTCTGAGAATGGCTACGTGGAATGTTAGTGGCATGAATTATGGCACAAAAGAGAGAGAGGTTCTGGAAGTGTTAGTGAATGCCAGGCTGGATGTATGTGGAATGACAGAGACCAAATGGAAAGGTTCAGATGTGAGAGAGTGGGAGTGTGGAATGGGTGTGTGCTGGAGTGAGTGAAGGAACAGCGAGAGAAGGTGCATGTTTGTTTGTAAGTAGCAAATGGAAGGAATGTGTAAGAGAGTATGGGTCTGTGGGTTCAAGGATTGTGTGGGTGAGAATGAAAGTAGGAATACAAACGTGGGTGATTGTATGTGTGTATGCCCCGACAGAGGATATACTTGAAAGAAAGAAAGAGGAGTTCTGGATGAATGTGGAGGCGTGCCTGGAGAAGTTTGACAAGAACGAAAGAATATTTCTGATTGGGGATATGAATGGTAAGGTGGGTGATAGGAAAGTTGAGGGAGTGTACAAAGGAGTACAAAGGAGTACAAAGGAGTACAAAGGAAATCAAGCAACAACAGATCTAGTGACCCTTCTAGGCTGCTTGTCCTCCAAAACACTGAGGATCAAGTGTCCAAACAGTGGTTTAGAGTGGGTAAGGGAACATTGGAAAGGGAACTACTGCCCTGCCACTAACGTGGCAGGACTAGGAAGTTAGTAGGGGACATATGGGTTAGTAACTGAGGGGAGGATAAAGTTATTCATTTACAAACGCAGTCAGTCGCGGGTTTGATGCGAGATATTTGTCTAGGCGGAATTTAAATGAATCAACGGTGCTGCAGTCTATAACGTTTCGGGGAAGCCCATTCCACAAGTTGACAACTCGATTGAAGAAGAAATTCTTAGATTCGTGCGAGTTAAAAGATTTACCAATAATTTTGCAACCGTTTCCCCGTGTGTAATTAGATTGGTCGATAGTGAAGTACTTACTACAGTTCATATTGTCGATGCCTTTGATGATTTTGAACACTTGAATTAAGTCGCCTCTTAATCTGCGCTGGGTTAAAGGAAATAGATTTAATTCTCTAAGACGCTCTTCGTATGGTTTGTTCTTTAGGCTAGGTATCATTTTGGTAACTCTACGTTGAACTCGTTCTAGCTTGTTTATATCTTTTTGGTAATAAGGGCACCAGGATTGAACGTAGTATTCCAGAAGAGGGCGGACTAAGGAATTGTAAAGGGTTAGGATAACTTCTTTGGATTTATGCTCAAATGACCTGCCTATAAAGCCAATTATTTTGTTTGCCTTCTTAACAACTTCTGAACATTGTTGACTCGGTTTTAGGTTACTCGATATTGTTACTCCCAGATCAGTTTCTCTGTTTACATTCTTAAGCTGAGTGCCATTCATCGAATAGTTTGCTTTCTCATTTAGGTATCCGACATGTAGTACTTTACATTTATCCGCATTGAAACTCATTTGCCAAATTTGGGCCCAACATGACAATTTATCTAGATTGTGTTGCATATCGTCAACTTGTTCTTTTGAGAGTACGCTATTTGCAATTTTTGTATCGTCAGCAAATTTTGAGATTGTGCAGGTGAGACCCTCATCTATGTCGTTGATGTAAATTAGAAAGAGAATTGGTCCTAGTACCGATCCCTGGGGTACCCCGCTACTTACATTGGTCCATTTAGATGCCTTACCGTTTATGACTACTCTTTGCTTTCTGTTGTTGAGCCAATTTTCTATCCATTTCAACACACCGTCTTGTATTCCATGCGCTTTTAGTTTTAGCAGTAAACGTTTGTGGGGAACTTTGTCAAAGGCCTTTTGAAAATCAAGGTATATAATATCTACAGCTTTACTCTCATCGTAGAGGTTGAGGATATCGTGGAAGAAGTCTAAGAGGTTTGTTAAACAGGAACGTTTTTTACGAAAGCCGTGTTGAGTATCTTTAAGTATGTTATTTTCCTCTAAGTGATTTACGAGTCTGTCTCGTATGACCGTTTCTAGCATTTTACATACAACTGAGGTTAAGCTAATTGGACGATAGTTACTGGGTAGGGATTTGCTGCCTTTTTTGAATATCGGTGTTACGTTGGCTAGCTTCCACTGATCAGGCATAGTTCCAGACTGCAAGGATTTATTGAATAGTAATGTCAGTGGTTTGGAGAGCTCATTCTTAGCTTCCTTTAGAACTCTAGGCGAGATTGTATCAGGTCCTGGCGTTTTATTTACTTTGAGTTTATCTAAACAATTCAATACTTCTCTCTCTGTAACGGTGATATTGCTTAGAACATCTGAATTATCAATCTGAATCGGCGATGGTGTAGGGATATCACTGAGGTCTTCGGTTGTAAAAACTGATGCAAAGAAGGTATTGAGGGCATTACTCATTTGTACTTCGTCTTTGGTGTATTCTCCTTTTTCATCGACTAACGGTCCAACAGTTGAAGTAACTACTTTTTTCTTTCTGATATAACTATAGAATTCTTTCGGGTTTGTTTTACTTTGATTCGCAATATGTAACTCTAAGGTCTTTTTACTTTGCTTAATTAACTTTTTGGCTTTGCGTCGTAGCTCTACAAATTTCACCCGTTCTTCGTCATTTTGTGAGGATTTTAATCTATCATTAGCAAATTTTTTAGCAAGCAGGCAGTTTGAAATATCTTTATTCCACCATTTGGGCTTATTATTATGGCCTGGACGCCGTATTTTCGATGGTATGCAGTCTTGCACTGCTTTTAGGTAAGTGGTTTCGAATAACTTCCAAGATGTATTTATGTCGTTATTGTTAATTAAAAAGCTCCAGTCAGTTTCTTTAAACATAGCTCTAAGTTTATGGAAGTTTGCTTTCTTGAAATTAGGGACTTTTTCGATGCTACTATTTGGTTCGTTACTAGTAAACTTTAAAGTGAAAGTTATCGTACGATGGTCGCTGTTACTGAATTCATCACCAACATTCAAATTCTCTATCAATTCTTCTTTTGTTGCAAGTACAATGTCAAGAACGTTATTACCACGGGTCGGCGTTCGAACAAATTGATAAAGCGAACTCTCTTGCAAGTTCGTATACAAGTCATGTCCGGAGTGTGAAGTAAGAGTATCGCCCCACTTGGTCACAGGTAAATTAAAGTCGCCAAAAATTACGGTATCTTGTGAGTTACTTACATCTGCAATTTGTTCGTAAATTTCTCGGTCAGTTTGCACTGATTGAGCTGGAGGTCTGTATATTAACGCAAGTATTATTTTTGTACCTTTATTATTCTTTATTAGCACAAAAGATGTGTCGACGTTCACAATTTGAGGTTTTGACACGAGGGTCGGGTTAAGACTTTCTTTGATATAAAATAAAACGCCACCTCCATTTTTATTTATTCGGCTGTTCTCAAACATTACATAACCGGGAAGTGAATACTCTGCTAAAAAGTCTCTATCTTCTGTATTGAGCCAAGATTCTGTTATGCCAATCACATCATAATTTTCTGTAAACACTAGTTCCTCTAAATCTGAAAATTTATTGCGTATGCTACGAGCGTTTGCATAGAAAACCTTTAAAGTTGCGGTTTTAGAACTCGCATTACGTTCTTTCATCGAATTTTTGGTTCTGGTCGGATCTACATTTACATTCATGGCTGTCCTCGGTCCTCGGTCGTTATCCCTGACGGTTTTGAATTTGGGTCGTGTTGGTGGAGATTTATCCAAATTCGCGGTTCTTGACGGATTAGTATTTAATTCCTTTGTAGGTTGCCGTCCTCGCTGTCTTCGGTCCTCCTTCCTGGTTGTCCTGTGCTGAGTCGATTTCTTCTCCGAAAATCCTTCACCGCATCGTTGAGAAGACGCCCAAAACGTGCTGCTCCCACCTGGTTCAGATGAACTCCATCGTCCGAAAACAAATAGTCATCGAAGTAGAAATTGTCCCAGGTGTCGACGAATCCCACGTTCTCCTTCCTGCAGAGGTTTGCTAGACAACGATTTGTGCTGGTGGCTATGTTGTAAAATCGGCTCTCTACACCGAGCCGGGGGACGATTCCTGAGACGATGATCCTTGATGACTTCTCCTTAAACGACTTGATCAGCTGCTGGTACTTTAAAAGCAAATCTTCCGACCGGGTTCGCTGCACATCGTTGGATCCAACGTGGATGACGTACATTGTATTAGCAGGGGCCAGCTTTGATACTTCGTCAACTGCTGCAACTACGTCATCCACACCACCACCAGGGATACAAAAACGCTTCCTGGTCTTAGGTGCCCTGGCGCAAAACTCTGTGAGCTGACCACGTATCATCGAGTCTCCCACGAGCCGGACTTCTTCTATTTCCTCTTCGTCATCTGAGTCTGCGAGTATCTGGAAACGGTTTTGACACTCGGTAATCGGTATGTGTTTCCTGGTCTTGGGGCAAACGTTGTTCCTCACGACACGGAAGTTGTCTTGAGGGGGAAGAGAGTCACTATTTGTATCTTGAGTATCGGATACATCAGCTGAAGTGGCTACTGTAGGCGTTGAATTGTTGGCAGTTGACGTTGGGGCGTTGGTGGCTGCTGGAGTTGCGGTGACAATTGAAGTTTGTGGTACTCCAACGTTGAGTGTTACAAACTCTTGGAGTGATTCCAGCTTCATGGTGAGGACGTTGATCTTGTTGTAGGCTTCGTCTAATTTCACTGTAAAATTCTCTCGTTGCTGGCAGAGCCGGCAGTCTTGAAGATCGATAGTAGCAAACATGGACTCACCAAACCTACCGGCGCAGTTCGCACAAGCGCGAGGCATGGTGACAGTCACTTTCTTCAGATCACTTCACTCACTTAAAAAACAATTCACTCACTTTAAAACACTTCACTCACTTTAAAAACACTTCAATCACTTCAACCGAAAACAAATATGCTGAAATACGCAGAAATAGGTTATCAGGGGTGATAGCCTAACCGAAAACAAAAATGTTGAGATACGCAGAATTAGGCTTCCAGGGGCGATAGCCTAACCAAAAGTTTTTTTTTTAAATTGAAATACGCAATAATAGGCTACCAGCGTTGAATAGCCTAACCGAAAATAATAAAATTGAAATTCGCAGAAATAGGCTACCAGGTGTGATAACCTAACCTTAAACAAATATATGTATAACAGAATATGTAACTAAATATACAATTCACCAAATAGAGATTATATAAAAATAAAGTGTGACTGCACACAAGGGGTTAATATACTGTGTCAACAGATGGACCTGGTGTCACTGTAGCCTAGTAAAGCAGTAGCCTACTCTTTTTAGATAAAAAAAGTGTATCAGTCAAAGGTTATTACAAGAACGTGCAAGCAACAACTAAAATTACAGATATATACTGTATAGCTACAGTAGGATACTAAATACAATATCTACAAGAGTTAATAATAAAACAGATTGGCTGGCTATAGGCTAGGCTAGGTTTGGGTTAGGTCAAAAGCTTGGCAGGTTGGGTTGTGTGTGGTGGGAGGGTGGGGGGTACCATCAGAGGTGAATGGGAATGGTAGTGCACTTGTGGACGTATGTGTGGGGAGGAGGCTGTGGATAGCCAACACCTTCTTCCGACACAGAATGATCCACAGGTACACGTGGAAACGGATGTTGACGATGAAGGATAAGACAGTGGTGGAACGAAAGTCATTGATTGATTATGTATGTGTGGATGAACGAATGAAGAAATCTGTGATGGATGCTAGGGTGTATAGGGGTATTGGAGGGGGTCTGTCTGATCATTATGTAGTGGTAGCTAAGGTTAGGATACAAAAGAAGTGGGTGAGGAGAGCGGGAGGGAGGCGAGAGGAGGGTGGAATGGTGAGGAGGGTGGAGAGGTTGCAGGAGGAGGAAGTCAGGGAGGAGTACAGGAGAGCAGTGGAAAGACGACTAGGTGGGTTCGACCTGGAAGTTATGGAGGAAGTGGAGGAGATGAGCAAGGTGTTTAAGGATGAGATCTGTGCAGCATGTGAGGAGGTGTGTGGAGTGAGGAGAAGAGGGAGGGGAGTGAAAGGTACAGCATGGTGGACAGAAGAGGTAAGAATAGCTGTGGAAGAAAAGAAGAAAGCATATAGAGAGTGGTTGGGTAGTAGAGGGAATGAAGATTCCGAGAGACAGAAACGAGCGAGGTACGTGGAGAGTAAGAGGGTGGTGAAGAGAGTAGTGAAGGAAAGTAAGAGAAGAGTAGATGAGGAATTTGGAAGGAATCTGAGTGTAAAATGGAGGGAGAGTAAGAAACTGTTCTGGAAAGAAGTCAAGAAAGTTAGGGAAGGTAGCAAGGGAAACAGTAAGGGTGTGAAAGATAAGAATGGGAGAATGCTAGCCGAGAAGCAAGAGAGAGTCGAAAGATGGAGGGAGTACTTCAGTGAGTTGCTAAATGTAAGGAATGAAGAGCCAGCAAACATAGCTGGATATGGTATGGGAGGGAGAAGAAGAGAAGTAGTGGAGGAGGAGGTGGAGGTGGGGATCAGGAGGTCAGAAGTGTGGGAAGCCATGAAAAGAGTGAAGTTGGGGAAAGCACCAGGAACAGATGGAGTGTGTGGGGAAATGTTGAGGTATGGTGGTGAGATAGTGATAGAATGGGTATGAAAAATGTGCAAACTAGCATGGGAGAAGGGGAGTGCACCCGATGACTGGAAGACTGGCATAATAGTCCCCCTATATAAGGGCAAAGGGAAAAGAGGAGTGTGTGGTAACCACCGAGGAATATGTCTTCTAAGCGTAGTAGGGAAGGTATACAGTAGGGTAGTGATTGAGAGAGTGAGAGTGAGAACGGAGAAATGGATAGGCGACGAGCAGGGAGGTTTTAGGAAGGGAAGAGGATGTGTAGATCAGATTTTTACCCTGAATTGTGTTATGGAGAAGTATCTGGAGAAGAAACAAAAGGTGTATGTTGCCTTTATGGACTTGGAGAAGGCCTATGACAGAGTGGATAGAGAAGGTTTGTGGAAAGTACTTAGAATATACGGAGTAGAGGGCAAGTTGCTGAAAGCAGTGAAGAGCATGTATGAGGGTGCAAAGGCGGCAGTATGTGTGGAGAGTGAGCAGAGCGAGTTCTTTGACCTGAATGTTGGTTTGAAACAGGGGTGTGTGATGTCCCCGTGGTTGTTTACTGTATATATGGATGGAGTCATGAAAGAAATCCTATCAAGAGCAGTGGATGTTGGTGTATCGCTGAAAAGGGAGGGAATTGAGTGGAAGCTACCTATACTGCTGTTTGCGGATGATACAGTTCTGATGAGTGATAATGAATGGGAGTTGCAGGGTCTGGTAAATGAGTTTGGAGCAGTGTGCGAAAAACGGAATTTGAAGGTAAATACGGGGAAGAGCAAGGTTATGGTCTTGGAAAGGGGTGAAGTCACAGAGTGTGAGGTGAAGCTGAACGGTCAGGCTATGGAGATCGTCAACTCTTTTAAGTATCTGGGCAATGTGTTGAGTAAAGATGGGACTATGGATGAAGAAGTGCGGGAGAGGGTACAACAGGGGAAGAGGGTTGTAGGAACGCTAAAAGCAGTAACAAGAAATAGGGTGGTCAGTATGGAAGTGAAGAAGTCCTTGCATGGTCCTTGTGTGGTAATCCCGACACTGACTTACGGAAGCGAAGCATGGACGTTGGTTGAGAGACTCAGACCAAGAGTGAGACCAGTGGAAATGAATTACTTAAGGAGTGCGTGCGGAGTTACATGGAGGGATAGACAGACTAATGAGGAAGTAAGAAGGAGGTGTGGTGTGGAGGTAGATGTGCTGGAAAGTGTGAAAAGGAACAACTTGAGATGGTTCGGCCATATGGAACGTATGGAAAGCGAGAGAATGACTAAGAGGGTGTACGAGAGCGAGGTGGAGGGACAGAGAGGGATAGGTAGACCGAATATGAGGTGGAAGGATGGAGTGAGGAACTACATGAACGAAGGCGGTGCTGGTTGGGGGGAGGGGCGTCGACTGACTGGGGACAGAGGTGCATGGGGGCGGTTCGTTCGTGGCCACCCCTTCGGGGATCACGGCGTCAGGCAATAGATAGATAGATAGATCCATATATACAAAAAAAAAAACAAAAAAAAAAACACACATTTGGGAAGAGTCGGCCAAGGAACAGGTGTGGACTTTTACAACCCATTATCTCCGTAGCCTATGACCCCGACCCTGGCTGGCTGGGGGTGACCTCGTCCGTCTAGGCTCAACCAAGACCAATAATACTATTAGTATTATTGGTCTTGGGCTCAACAACCTTCCTCGTTCATTTCACCAAGCAGTCAGTCGAGGTTACAACTATCACTATGGTTGATTTATAGGTCGATTTATTAATTTATTTAACCCCCTTCTGTTCCAGCGACGTCTTTTTAATTTTATTCTGGCTAATATTAGATGATTTAATCCACTTGTAAAAGGGCCTCCAGTAATTACCAGGGCCGGTATTTATAAAGCACTTTTAGGCCTAAAAGTAGCTTTTAAAGATGGCGCCAACTTTTAAATCTTAAAAGTTGGGCAAACAAACTTTTAGCGGCTAAAAGTAGCTTTTAAACCCAGCGAAAACTAAAAGCTCCCCTTGGGATTGTTAGCGCTTAAAAGTTACTTTTAGAGGACGATGAAGATGATTGAATAACAAATCCGCCACCCCCTGCCAAGGAATGTTCATGTTAGAAAGATTAATTGGATTAATAGGCCTATAGCGAGTTAATCGAAGTACACCATTTAAACCATGAAGGAGACAGAAGAACCAAGCTCTTAACCCAGAGATGAAAGTGTGTAAGCCTAGTACCCTACGGTATTTGGCAACGGTCAAAATGTAACTGAATGAGTAACTCATGGTGGTATGATTGTAGGTTAGATATATTATAAAGTGCAGTATGTTAGGTAACTCTTGATTCTATCCATATACCACCCCGCACATCATACTACTCAAAGGTGATCCACTGTGTGTTCTCCAACGAATAAGCTATATTAGAAAGTAACCTACCACCATATATATCAACCTACTTTAAACAATTCGATTCATACTGTATATAATAATTATGTCCGACTACATTTTTTGCCGCGGTCGCGGTCTCTCTATGTTTAGATGGGTAAATCCTCCTCCTCCGCCCACAACCTCGACAGTTCCAGCGTCCTCGTTGACAAACGCCTATACTGTACTTGTTGGAAGAACACTAACAAATAGACCAAATTAAAGGAGTGTAGAAGGACTAAGATATAATATTCGATTGTCACAAGATAGGCCTATTTCATAACATCCGAGAACAAGTAGCCTATTTGCACCCTATTTGTTCGTAAATTACCGTAAACTGGGGTGATTTCGGACTGCGGTCATAACTTCGGACTTTGGCGATAATAAGTAATTAGCCATTGTCATTATATAATGGAAACGCTTTTACCATACAAGTCCGAAGTTTTCCACTTTTCAAGAATACTTCGGACATCATTTAGGATAAGGATATTATGGGGGATAATTTTAGGAGGCTTCCTGGATTACGGCGCATTATCACTACACATCACTTGACGTAGTTAAATCTCTACAATGTGTTTACAGTCAGGAGAAATTGTAAAAAAACAAACTCGAAAAATTTCCGAAATTACCCCACTTTACGAATTGTGAAAACTCGCGAATTTGGCAACTATCTCAGATGCTGCCACACCGGAGTATGCAATTGTTTTGGTATGGTAAATATATTACCCTTTCAATTTAGCAATATATAATAGATTTCACAATAACAAAATATTGCATAATTACCCTAATGTTTTATAGTAATTAGTATATGCAATTAGAAGCCTATACTTACCTATTAAACGTTATTCATCGATTGTAATCTTGCTAGATGTAGCAACTAGCGGTTGTGGCAGCCTTCTTAACGCTTCCACTAAAAGCTGCTTTTAAATGTTTTATGAATAACGTTTAAGGATTTTCTTTTAGTTAAAATTGCTTTTAGGGAATTTTTTAAATTATTTTATAAATACCGGCCCAGGCTTCGAACTATCTCACCTAACCCTTTTTACTACGGTATCACAGATCCTTCTTAAGCTGCTCAGAATCGTCTTAATATAGCAAACATTTAAATTTAAAAGCCGTCGCTCGTACAGGAAGGGTTGGTATGTTTTCTACTTTCTTCCCTAGACTTCCATCATGCTTTTAAAAAAAAAAAAAAAAAAACTTCTAGACAGACATGTACATTTTTCGGTAGAACAATGTCTCCGGATGGTTCCTCCTAAATTACAGGCTCGCTATCTATGGCCAGGAAATAATCGATACCTACTGTAAATGGCACGAATATTGACTTAGAAATGTGGTGAAAAGTCTTAAAATCACCAAATTAATGGGCCAATCGTCTTAAAGATTGAAAACTAGTAGAGGCCAGAAAAGCCAACCATCCCCCCTTAACCCGTCCAGTACCGGTGACGTCCTTTAAATTATACTCTGGTAGCCTAAATATTAGACAATTGTATTCAGCTTAGGAAGGGCGTCTACCAATTAAGAGGCTACAGACTCTCAACCAACCCTTTTAACTACGACAGATCCTTCCTTAGCTGCATAATATCGTCTGCATATATTGCTAGGATACAATATAACACACGTCGCTGGTACTCAAACGGTTAACCCGTTTTCCTGGTGTAGATTCTATGCCTGTGGAAGGGGATACTAATAAATACATGGTAGCTGAAACTCTCCTTATAAATAGTCCCTCGGAAGAATCTGTCTGCCAGTAGCTCTCTCGGCCTCTATAAGGAGAGATTTTTTTTTTTTTTTTTTAATGCATTGGGGTTTGCCATTTAGTATTCAGAAATTAAATTATCTCAATCTCATAAGTATGTATGTATGTATGTATATACTCAGGCACATACCCCATTGCTGGAGTTGGCTGACACGACACAAGACAGGGCCCGAACAGAAACAATATTTCAGGTTGCGGTACTATTCTCAGGGTCCGGGACCACTTTCGCATTCCCTTGCCCGTTTCCCTGTCTCGTCGAGTAGGAGAATTATACAAGGGGAGGAGATTCCTAGTCCCCTGCCCCCAGAAGGAAAAGTAGGACATTACCGACTACCGAAACATGTACAAATTAATCTACAAGGGGGATCTAATGGATGTTTGATGAAGGTCTAGGGAATAAACTAGAAAAATACCCGGTAATGAATAAGTGAAGTAATCGACCAAAAAATGATGTTAGACCAGTTGGCAGCTGTGCCATGTCGATGTTAGCCTTCACTTCTCTTGCAGAGGAATTGGAGGATCGGATTGAACCATGGATAGAATGTACACTTGGACAGCATAGTCCCACTCATAACTATGCATGTACTTCACCTCTTTCTTATTATGGAAGTATATCTCTGGAAGCAAATTTATAACTAAACAAATTCTATACATCACCTACATAACTATACATACCGGTACTATAAATTCTATACATCACCTACATAACTATACATACCGGTACTATAAATTATATACATCAACTACATAACTATACATACCGGTACTATAATTCTATACATCACCTACATAACTATACATACCGGTACTATAAATTCTATACATCAACTACATAACTATACATACCGGTACTATAAATTCTATACATCAACTACATAACTATACATACCGGTACTATAAATTCTATACACCAACTACATAACTATACATACCGGTACTATAAATTCTATACACCAACTACATAACTATACATACCGGTACTATAAATTCTATACACCAACTACATAACTATACATACCGGTACTACTATAAATTCTATACACCAACTACATAACTATACATACTATAAATTGAAAAGAGCAAGTTCTATCTAAAAATAACCCAGATAGTTATAATTGCTTACAGAAAACCATGGGGGTCCAGGAGTTGTTATGAGTGGGCTAGAGACTATGGTATCCGAGTGTACTGTATGAGTGGGCTAGAGACTATGGTATCCGAGTGTACTGTATGAGTGGGCTAGAGACTATGGTATCCGAGTGTACTGTATGAGTGGGCTAGAGACTATGGTATCCGAGTGTACTGTATGAGTGGGCTAGAGACTATGGTATCCGAGTGTACTGTATGAGTGGGCTAGAGACTATGGTATCCGAGTGTACTGTATGAGTGGGCTAGAGACTATGGTATCCGAGTGTACTGTATGAGTGGGCTAGAGACTATGGTATCCGAGTGTACTGTATGAGTGGGCTAGAGACTATGGTATCCGAGTGTACTGTATGAGTGGGCTAGAGACTATGGTATCCGAGTGTACTGTATGAGTGGGCTAGAGACTATGGTATCCGAGTGTACTGTATGAGTGGGCTAGAGACTATGGTATCCGAGTGTACTGTATGAGTGGGCTAGAGACTATGGTATCCGAGTGTACTGTATGAGTGGGCTAGAGACTATGGTATCCGAGTGTACTGTATGAGTGGGCTAGAGACTATGGTATCCGAGTGTACTGTATGAGTGGGCTAGAGACTATGGTATCCGAGTGTACTGTATGAGTGGGCTAGAGACTATGGTATCCGAGTGTACTGTATGAGTGGGCTAGAGACTATGGTATCCGAGTGTACTGTATGAGTGGGCTAGAGACTATGGTATCCGAGTGTACTGTATGAGTGGGCTAGAGACTATGGTATCCGAGTGTACTGTATGAGTGGGCTAGAGACTATGGTATCCGAGTGTACTGTATGAGTGGGCTAGAGACTATGGTATCCGAGTGTACTGTATGAGTGGGCTAGAGACTATGGTATCCGAGTGTACTGTATGAGTGGGCTAGAGACTATGGTATCCGAGTGTACTGTATGAGTGGGCTAGAGACTATGGTATCCGAGTGTACTGTATGAGTGGGCTAGAGACTATGGTATCCGAGTGTACTGTATGAGTGGGCTAGAGACTATGGTATCCGAGTGTACTGTATGAGTGGGCTAGAGACTATGGTATCCGAGTGTACTGTATGAGTGGGCTAGAGACTATGGTATCCGAGTGTACTGTATGAGTGGGCTAGAGACTATGGTATCCGAGTGTACTGTATGAGTGGGCTAGAGACTATGGTATCCGAGTGTACTGTATGAGTGGGCTAGAGACTATGGTATCCGAGTGTACTGTATGAGTGGGCTAGAGACTATGGTGTCCGAGTGTACTGTATGAGTGGGCTAGAGACTATGGTATCCGAGTGTACTGTATGAGTGGGCTAGAGACTATGGTATCCGAGTGTACTGTATGAGTGGGCTAGAGACTATGGTATCCGAGTGTACTGTATGAGTGGGCTAGAGACTATGGTGTCCGAGTGTACTGTATGAGTGGGCTAGAGACTATGGTATCCGAGTGTACTGTATGAGTGGGCTAGAGACTATGGTATCCGAGTGTACTGTATGAGTGGGCTAGAGACTATGGTATCCGAGTGTACTGTATGAGTGGGCTAGAGACTATGGTATCCGAGTGTACTGTATGAGTGGGCTAGAGACTATGGCATCCGAGTGTACTGTATGAGTGGGCTAGAGACTGTGGCATCCGAGTGTACTGTATGAGTGGGCTAGAGACTATGGTATCCGAGTGTACTGTATGAGTGGGCTAGAGACTATGGTATCCGAGTGTACTGTATGAGTGGGCTAGAGACTATGGCATCCGAGTATGTATATATGAGTGGGCTAGAGACTATGGCATCCGAGTGTACTGTATGAGTGGGCTAGAGACTATGGCATCCGAGTGTACTGTATGAGTGGGCTAGAGACTATGGCATCCGAGTGTACTGTATGAGTGGGCTAGAGACTATGGTATCCGAGTGTACTGTATGAGTGGGCTAGAGACTATGGCATCCGAGTGTACTGTATGAGTGGGCTAGAGACTATGGCATCCGAGTGTACTGTATGAGTGGGCTAGAGACTATGGCATCCGAGTGTACTGTATGAGTGGGCTAGAGACTATGGTATCCGAGTGTACTGTATGAGTGGGCTAGAGACTATGGTATCCGAGTGTACTGTATGAGTGGGCTAGAGACTATGGCATCCGAGTGTACTGTATGAGTGGGCTAGAGACTATGGCATCCGAGTGTACTGTATGAGTGGGCTAGAGACTATGGTATCCGAGTGTACTGTATGAGTGGGCTAGAGACTATGGCATCCGAGTGTACTGTATGTAGATTATGAGTGGGCTAGAGACTATGGTATCCGAGTGTACTGTATGTAGATTATGAGTGGGCTAGAGACTATGGTATCCGAGTGTACTGTATGTAGATTATGAGTGGGCTAGAGACTATGGTATCCGAGTGTACTGTATGTAGATTATGAGTGGGCTAGAGACTATGGTATCCGAGTGTACTGTATGTAGATTATGAGTGGGCTAGAGACTATGGTATCCGAGTGTACTGTATGTAGATTATGAGTGGGCTAGAGACTATGGTATCCGAGTGTACTGTATGTAGATTATGAGTGGGCTAGAGACTATGGTATCCGAGTGTACTGTATGTAGATTATGAGTGGGCTAGAGACTATGGTATCCGAGTGTACTGTATGTAGATTATGAGTGGGCTAGAGACTATGGTATCCGAGTGTATTGTATGTAGATTATGAGTGGGCTAGAGACTATGGTATCCGAGTGTACTGTATGTAGATTATGAGTGGGCTAGAGACTATGGTATCCGAGTGTACTGTATGTAGATTATGAGTGGGCTAGAGACTATGGTATCCGAGTGTACTGTATGTAGATTATGAGTGGGCTAGAGACTATGGTACCCGAGTGTACTGTATGTAGATTATGAGTGGGCTAGAGACTATGGTATCCGAGTGTACTGTATGTAGATTATGAGTGGGCTAGAGACTATGGTATCCGAGTGTACTGTATGTAGATTATGAGTGGGCTAGAGACTATGGTATCCGAGTGTACTGTATGTAGATTATGAGTGGGCTAGAGACTATGGTATCCGAGTGTACTGTATGTAGATTATGAGTGGGCTAGAGACTATGGTATCCGAGTGTACTGTATGTAGATTATGAGTGGGCTAGAGACTATGGTATCCGAGTACTGTATGAGTGGGCTAGAGACTATGGTATCCGAGTGTACTGTATGTAGATTATGAGTGGGCTAGAGACTATGGTATCCGAGTGTACTGTATGAGTGGGCTAGAGACTATGGTATCCGAGTGTACTGTATGTAGATTATGAGTGGGCTAGAGACTATGGTATCCGAGTGTACTGTATGTAGCTTATGAGTGGGCTAGAGACTATGGTATCCGAGTGTACTGTATGTAGATTATGAGTGGGCTAGAGACTATGGTATCCGAGTGTACTGTATGTAGATTATGAGTGGGCTAGAGACTATGGTATCCGAGTGTACTGTATGAGTGGGCTAGAGACTATGGTATCCGAGTGTACTGTATGTAGATTATGAGTGGGCTAGAGACTATGGTATCCGAGTGTACTGTATGTAGATTATGAGTGGGCTAGAGACTATGGTATCCGAGTGTACTGTATGAGTGGGCTAGAGACTATGGTATCCGAGTGTACTGTATGTAGATTATGAGTGGGCTAGAGACTATGGTATCCGAGTGTACTGTATGTAGATTATGAGTGGGCTAGAGACTATGGTATCCGAGTGTACTGTATGTAGATTATGAGTGGGCTAGAGACTATGGTATCCGAGTGTACTGTATGTAGATTATGAGTGGGCTAGAGACTATGGTATCCGAGTGTACTGTATGTAGATTATGAGTGGGCTAGAGACTATGGTATCCGAGTGTACTGTATGTAGATTTGAGTGGGCTAGAGACTATGGTATCCGAGTGTACTGTATGTAGATTATGAGTGGGCTAGAGACTATGGTATCCGAGTGTACTGTATGTAGATTATGAGTGGGCTAGAGACTATGGTATCCGAGTGTACTGTATGTAGATTAATTGAAGTGGGCTAGAGACTATGGTATCCGAGTGTACTGTATGTAGATTATGAGTGGGCTAGAGACTATGGTATCCGAGTGTACTGTATGAGTGGGCTAGAGACTATGGTATCCGAGTGTACTGTATGAGTGGGCTAGAGATATGGT
>JBAKBP010034686.1:0-20420 GCA_037953745.1 Lithodes maja | reverse complement strand
AGTGTCATGTTCTGCACAGTAACAGCGTAGCATACTCTTCAGGGTCGAGTGCCACCGCTCCAAGACTCCCTGACTCTCGGGATGGTAGGCTGACGACACTACAGAACATATACCGTGCAACTGAAGGGTTTGCTTGAACAATTTGGATGTAAAATTGCTCCCCTGGTCTGACTGCACCTCACGTGGAAATCCATAACGGGAACAGAACAATAATAAGTTTTTAACAACTGCCTTTGCCGAGCCGTTTCTCATGGGGTATGCGTCCGGGTATCTCGTAGCCACATCCATGATTGTCAACAGGAATTTATTGCCACTACTAGTAGGCGGGAAAGGGCCAACCAAATCTACTACAACTTTGCTGAACGGAGGCCCGGTGACAGGTATGGGAAACAAAGGTGCCTTCGGGATGGTCTGGTTAGGCTTCCCCGTTGTCTGGCAGGTCGCACACCCAGCCACCCATGCACAGACATCAGCCTTGACCCCAGGCCACCAGAAAAACCTGCCCAATGCCGCCAATGTTTTTGTTACCCCCAAATGACCCGCCACCGGCACATCATGCGCCAGACACAATAAGGACTCTCTATACTTATTTGGAACAACCACCTGGTCTACTACCCTCGCACCGCCCTCCCACTTCGATTTGGGGTCTAGAAATCTGCGGTACAATATCCTGTTGAGCCTAAAGAAATCTCCCGGCTTCGCATCCCCATCTTCCTCCAACTCTATGGCACCATTGCTATAACGAGCTAGGCTAGCGTCTTGCAGCTGCTGCTCACTAATGTCCCTGGGCGTCAATGCATCAAGATGGTTTTGTAATAAGACATTACCCCGGCTAGTAGGCTCTACTGCCTTAGTGGCTCTCGCTACAGCTCTTGCCTCACGCGAAGTCTTACCCAACTCTGCCTTGTTACACACCATATCTGGGCCAGAGTCAACTCCCGTGTTTATTATAGGTCCAAGTACCGAATCACCGAGAAGTGCAGCAGAATCAATGTCCCTTTTCCTGCCCTTAGCAACCTTCTCCTGATCCTTCCTCCACTGTCCCCGAGGTTGAGTGCTAGGCTGTGCAGGAGCCGCAGAGCGAGATCGGGTTACCACACAGGCCATCTCATCCTGTTGGCACCTCCCAACCCATTCCCGATTCTCACCATCCACGTCGGCCGCCCTCTCGGCAACGACTAAGGGTGGAGTCCCGGAAGTGGGCACCGCAAAGTCGTTGCCGAGAAGAAGGTCGACGCCCTCAACTGGCAAACACTCAACGATCCCTACATCCAGCTCCCTGCACACCTCCCCCACTCTCAACTCCAACCTCACAAGTGGGTATGACCTCGTAGCATTTATACCCTGCACCACAACAACTCTGGCCGCATTTATCGGTTTCCCTGTGAAGTTCCTCAACAAAGTTTGCGAAGCCCCCGTATCCCTCAGCAAGTCAACCCTCCGTAGTTCACTCCCCCAGCTCACAAACCCGTGTCCCCGATGGCTACAGAAAGTGTCCCGGACAGGTGTCGAGCCTTCCGTACGCTTCTTTACCGCGTGTGCCTCAGTTGCTGACAACCTACCCCGGGCAGTTGCTGCAGCCTTCAGAGACACACCGATACTGTGAACCAATGACACCGGCTTAGCGGGAGTGTTACTAGGGCACTCACGTGAATAATGGCCTAGCTTCTGACATTTGTAACATTTCACATCCCCAATGGGCTTCTTCCCTTGTGCGGGCGAAGAAGGGGCCTGACCTTTAGTAAACGGGAGAGGCTTGTGTTTGTAGGTGTTATTAGGTGCAATGCTTTTAGTGTGGTTATGTGTGTCATAGGATTTGTTATTATCGAAAACTCTGGTGGGTGGGGTATAGCGCCCCTTCTGCCCTGACTCAGCCCTCTGAGCGGCACCGCAACCACGAATCAATGATAATCTGAGGTCTGCCATCTTGGCAGCCTCCTCTACTGTCTTGGGACATTTTTCCTTAATGTTCAGCGTTAGATCGGTTCCAGTACATTTGTAAAACTGTTCCAGATAGAAAAGTTGCTTAATTTCCTCAGCCGACTCTGCGTGCTCGGACCGAAACCAGTTATTACCTGCATCTGTTAAGTCCCGTGCGTGCTCCATAAAACTGACGTCGCTCTTCTTATTCACGCCACGGAACTTCAATCTATAAGTTTCGGGTTGCAGTTCGTAGGCCCGGAGCACAGCCTCCTTCACCAGTCCATACACTACACTCTCGTCCAGTGACAGTGCATCGTAGGCTTTCAACCCCTTACCCACTAGACGTGATGAAACTAATGCTGCCCATTTAACCTCCGGCCAGTCATACTCACGACACTTCTTTTCGAAACGAGCAAAAAACTCAGTCACTGCTGTCTCATCAAATGCGGGTACTAACTTAATTAAATGCGAAAGTGAGTCTGTAACCCGGTGCCCACCACCGAGATGACGCCCCGTGGTCTCTTTTTTTTTTTTTTTTTTTTTTTTTTTTTTCTATGTGATTGAGGGAGGCAAAAGGCATAACTGCCTATAGCGAGTGCCTCCCCCATAGTTGAAAGAGTGACAGGGCCAAAATCAAGGGACGTTCGAGCCAAAATGCCTGGACACACGGAGTTTGAAGCAATTTAAGTCATAGGAAGAGGGAAAGACTGATTCTGGGAGAGAGTTCCAGAGCTCAGCTGTTGAGTAGAAGAAAGTTTGAGAGTAACGTTTCACTCTTGGGTTGGAGAGTTGCACAGAGTAGGGGTGGGATTGAGTTGCAAGACGGGTACCACGTGCCCTACGTAAAGGAGGTGGTATGCACTGGGATAGCTCTGAGGAACACTGATTATTATAGTAGCGATAGAATAGCGAGAGAGATGCAACATTGCGGCGGAGAGAGAGAGATTGCAGAGAGTTGGTGAGTGGACGGGAGTTAATGATACGAAAGCCCTTCCTTTCAACTTTGTCTAGGAGAGCGGTGTGAGAGGAACCTCCCCACACATGTGAACAATACTCAATACAAGGGCGCACTATGCCCCTGTACAGAGCAAGAAGCTGTGCAGGGGAAAAGAACCCCCTGAGGCGGTTGAGCACACCCAGCTTCTGGGAGGCTGCCTTAGCAAGACTGGTAATATGGTCCTTCCAAATGAGAGCAGAAGAAAAAGAGACACCAAGAATATTGAGAGAAGATGAAGGGTTGATTTTTGTATTGTTGAAGAATAAGGGATAGTCCGCTGGGAGATCCTGACGGGTAGATAGATGGAGAAATTGGGTTTTGGAAGCATTAAAGTTAACAAGGTTTTCTCTGCCCCAATTGGAAATTGTATTTAGATCAGAATTTAAGAGTTCTATGGCTTCATTACGTTTGTTGTTGAGAGATTGCTGGCTGGGGCGTTCTGAAAAACTAATGGAGTAGTGTAAGGTTGAGTCGTCTGCGTATGAATGGATGGGAATTAAGGTACAGTTAAGGAGATCATTTATAAAAATTAGAAAGAGAATAGGAGATAGGACAGAGCCCTGAGGAACACCGGAGTTTATAGGGTGAGGAAGTGAACAATGGCCGTCCACAACCGCGGCTATGGAACGGCCGGAAAGGAAATTAGAGACAAAGGCACAGATGGAGGGATAGAAACCGAAGGAGGGTAGTTTAGAAATTAAAGATTTATGCCAGACTCTATCGAAGGCTTTCGATATGTCTAGTGCAATAGAAAAAGTCTCACCGAAGTCCCGAAAGGAGGATGACCAAGAGTTAGTAAGATATGAAAGAAGATCACCAGTAGAGCGACCCTTAAGGAAGCCATACTGGCGATCTGAGAGCAGATTATGAGAAGAGAAATGCTTAAGAAATTTGGAAGCAAGAATAGTTTCAAAAACTTTAGAAAGACAAGAGATAAGAGCAATTGGACGATAGTTGGAGGGTTGAGAGCGGTCACCCTTCTTTGGGACAGGTTGAATGTGAGCAAACTTCCAGCATGAAGGGAAGACGTTGGAGGATAGACAGAGACGAAAGAGTTTGCCTAGGCAGGGAGTCAGCACGGAAGCACAGTTTTTGAGAACAACAGGAGGAACACCGTCCGGACCGTACGCCTTATTAGTGTTAAGCCCAGAGAGGGTAAAAAGTACATCTTTAGAAGAGATTAGGATATTAGGCATAAGTAAGAGAGAGGAGGGCGGAGAGGGAGGAATAGCACCGGAATCATCCAAGGTGGAGTTTCTAGCAAAAGTTTGAGCGAAGAGTTTAGCTTTGTCAGAGGAAGAAGTGATGGTTGAGCCATCAGAGTGGGAAAGGGGAGGGAAAGACGAGGAAGAGAAATTGTTGGAGAGGTTTTTGGCTAGATGCCAGAAAGCTTGGGAAGAGCTAGAGTTGGATAGTTCAGTGCATTTATTATTGATGAAAGAGTGTTTGGCAAGTCGAAGAACAGATTTGGCTTGATTCCGGGCAGAAACATATGAAGAATGAGAGTCTTGAGTTTTAAGGCGTCGGTTACCGTTTGAATGCTTCCTCCTTATTGCGGACAGCAGTAGAACAGGCGTGAGTAAACCAAGATTTTTTAGCATTAGTCTGAGAGAAAGAGAATGGAATGTATGCTTCCATGCCCGATAGGATTACCTCGGTAATGCGTTCAGCACTCTCCGAGGGTCCTCGGCCATGGAAGCAGAAATCATTCCATGGGAAATCAAAGAAGTACTGCCGAAGAGCCTCCCAGTCGGCAGCGCCAAAGTGCCACAAGCGCCGCCGGCTAGGAGGATCGGGTGGCTGTACTGGAGAGATAGGACAGGTGACAGAGATAAGTTTATGGTCGGAGGAGCCCAAAGGAGAGAAAAGATCGACAGTATAAGAAGAAGGGTTAGAAGTTAGAAACAGGTCAAGAATGTTGGGCCGATCTCCGATGCGATCCGGGATACGGGTGGGTTGCTGAACTAACTGCTCTAGGTCATTTAGGATAGAAAAGACGTAGGCTTGTTCACCAGGTGGATCAGTAGTGTGAGAGGAGAGCCAATGGCGGTGGTGAACGTTGAAATCTCCTAAGAGGGAGATTTCTGAGAAAGGAGAAATGGATAGAATGTGTTCTAGACTTCTCGACATCCATTTCAGCCTGGTACCTGGTGCATCCTGATTGGCTTGGATTCTAGCAACCTCTATGCGTTCTATACTAGCCTGTTGTATCTGAGTCTCCTGCAGCTTAATCCGTTCTATACTAGCCTGTTGACTCTCTTGCAACTTAAGCTTAGCTAGTTCTAGCTGAAATAACATCTCAGGAGACAGGCCTGGGGGGGGAGAGCACAAAATGGGGGATCCACACCGAGACGTGTTTACGGGTAAGCCAGCTTGCCATTGAGAACCCTCCTGCTGCATCGTGCTAAGAATCGCTGGCTGAGGGCCCAGCTCAGGGGTAGAGTGGAATGGAGGCTTGGAGGGAACCCCCCAAGACCCCACTCCACCCACCGCCCCATCGCCATCACCCAACAAACATGCCACCAAATTCTTCTTGGGCCAACTGTCAGGACAGTCCCGCCCCAAAACCGTGGCTAAACAGCGAAGACCGTAACAATCAATAGCCTGCAGGCGCTGTTCGGTCAAAGGTGTCTGCAAAAATGCCCGGGCATCCCTCTCTCCACTTATAACACTCCCCTCCCTAAATATCTGTTGTACTTGCTGGTCACTAGGCTGTACCGTGTTATCCTCCCCCGTAAATGATGAGTCATTAGACATAGTGCTGGTTATACAATTGCTGTTCATAAAAAAAAAAAAGTGCTTATTACTAATTGCAGTCTCGACTCACAAAATGTTAAAGATGCTTGAATGACTCTACTCTAGACACCCCTAACGAAACAATCTGCAAGTCCACCAATACAATAATGACACAATAAAAATTCCTCCAATATGCAAGAAAATTCCAGCCAGCTCTACTAGGTAGCATAGAATAGTTCTCCAAAAAACATGTGATAGGATACTACTGAATCTTGTGCAAGGTCGCCATTTTGTTACGGCTGGATCGGCAATACATATTCGGGATTCTTGATCGTAGGACAGAAATGGCTTATGTGACAACGACACGCTCGATTCCAGTCCCAAATACTATATGCTCCAGACAACAAAAGCACCAACGCCCTACAGAGTTATCGTCTATGGTAACGAGGTACCTTAACTCGGCGAAAGTGTACAACAGGGGTAGGCTATGAGGCTAAACTCCCTCAGACATTTATAGGTTACGTTATTACTAAAGAAATGCAATACTCAAGAAACTACGTTAATATTAAGCCTCTAATAATGTAGAATAGAAGCAGGCTAAAGGTATGACAGTGAAATGCTAAATGACAAATGTACACGCCTACTTGAAAGCGCGTGCACTAGAATAACTGTCCCCTACTAACATGCACTAGCATGTAGCATACAAGATGTTCATGATCCAGTAGATACCTAATAATACACATGGAAGGAACATAAATAGTAGTCACTTATTATAAGAATGAATCTATACTTGGAATAACTAAAAGGTTGCAGGCAACAGTACTGCGCCGGTAGCCTACTACCGCATAGGCTACTTCGCTTCTCTCACTCTGTCTCCCCTCTGAGTCCGTATGCGCCCTACGCAACAGAACTCCGGACACAGCAGCAAAACGACAGTGCAGTTAATTGATACATGAAAGTATTAATAGTGTTGTCTTGTGTGTGAGTAATGTGTATTGTAAAGTGTTACATACATAAACTTAAAGAGAGCTGCAATGCATAGTAAAATAAAGATATAACCCACTCATCATCCCCATGTGTTCTAGCTAGCAGGCCAAGTCACAGGAACAACGAGTCCCAGCACCGAAAGCGAGAACCCAGGAAAAGACTGTAGAGAACACAAGGACAGGTAAATTACGTTACTCTACTATACCGGCACTACGAGCGAGCTGTAGTCTCGGGTGCTACACTCGCTCCTGGCTCGGTAGGCAAATCAAGGCTAAGTCCTCGCCCCTCTACAGACAACTCCTGGGCATGGTCGGGCTCTTACACATGGCACTAGTCTAGTCACAAATTGGATGATGAGCTGGGCATATAACTCGTGAACATGTAGAACGTTCACCAACTATCCTCATCAAGAAGATCGCTGTTCACATTAACCCCTTAAATCTAATACATGTAAATATATGCTTGTCCTAAGAGTAATACGAGAGGTGAGTGCTGAAACTCCTTTAGGACCTCAAGGGAAGGTTATGCATTTAAATAGAGAGAAGAATGAAATGAGAGTAATGTCGTCAGAGAGAAAGAGTGCAACCGTGAGAAGTTGGGAGAGAGGGCAAGGGATGTTAGAATCTCAAAGGTTCTAGGCAACCTGATCATGGAACACACAGCGAGCCTCCAGGCAATGTGCAGTACGACAACATGGGCAGCCCAGGCAGCATAGGCAGGCGGCAATGGACTACCAACCCTGTCGCACCTAGCTATAAGCGCAAGGCTGCCAACCGGTCCATACGTCTGGCAACCACCCCCCCGGCAGCGTGGCGCATTGCTACCCTCTCGCTCTGAAGCCCAACTCACTCTCTCTCTCTGAACTCCCATTGTCTTATCTATCAACTTCTCTATTGATACTACATATTAAATGGAAGGTCTCGACATGGCTTAAAACAAAACCCACCACTGGTTAGCACATGACGAGACCTTTGCAGAGATACAAAGAACATAGTTATACGTTGTCACACTCAATATAGGCAGCCAGCACGGTACAGCGGTACAGAGGTACCGCACAGTGGCGGTACAGTGGAGTACCAAGGAGTACAATCAGGTTGCGTTGCCACGCACTGGGTGCGTCACACTAGACATTCATTTATTCCTGGGCAGGCTAGACATTCATTTATTCCGGGGGAGGCTAGACATTCATTTATTCCGGGGGAGGCTAGACATTCATTTATTCCGGGGGATGCTATAGACATTCATTTATTCCAGGGGAGGCTAGACATTCATTTATTCCGGGGGAGGCTAGACATTCATTTATTCCGGGGCAGGCTAGACATTCATTTATTCCGGGGCAGGCTAGACATTCATTTATTCCGGGGCAGGCTAGACATTCATTTATTCCGGGGGAGGCTAGACATTCATTTATTCCGGGGGAGGCTAGACATTCATTTATTCCGGGGGAGGCTAGACATTCATTTATTCCGGGGGAGGCTAGACATTAATTTATTCCGGGGGAGGCTATAGACATTCATTTATTCCGGGGGAGGCTAGACATTCATTTATTCCGGGGGAGGCTAGACATTAATTTATTCCGGGGGAGGCTAGACATTCATTTATTCCGGGGGAGGCTAGACATTCATTTATTCCGGGGGAGGCTAGACATTCATTTATTCCGGGGGAGGCTAGACATTCATTTATTCCGGGGGAGGCTAGACATTTCATTTACTCCGGGGGAGGCTAGACATTAATTTATTCCGGAGGAGGCTAGACATTCATTTATTCCGGGGGAGGCTAGACATTCATTTATTCCGGGGGAGGCTAGACATTCATTTATTCCGGGGGAGGCTAGACATTCATTTATTCCGGGGGAGGCTAGACATTCATTTATTCCGGGGGAGGCTAGACATTCATTTATTCCGGGGGAGGCTAGACATTCATTTATTCCGGGGGAGGCTAGACATTTCATTAATTCCGGGGGAGGCTAGACATTCATTTATTCCGGGGCAGGCTAGACATTCATTTATTCCGGGGGAGGCTAGACATTCATTTATTCCGGGGGAGGCTAGACATTAATTTATTCCGGGGGAGGCTAGACATTCATTTATTCCGGGGGAGGCTAGACATTCATTTATTCCGGGGGAGGCTAGACATTCATTTATTCCGGGGGAGGCTAGACATTAATTTATTCCGGGGGAGGCTAGACATTCATTTATTCCGGGGGAGGCTAGACATTTCATTTATTCCGGGGCAGGCTAGACATTCATTTATTCCGGGGGAGGCTAGACATTCATTTATTCCGGGGGAGGCTAGACATTTCATTTATTCCGGGGCAGGCTAGACATTCATTTATTCCGGGGGAGGCTAGACATTCATTTATTCCGGGGGAGGCTAGACATTCATTTATTCCGGGGGAGGCTAGACATTTCATTTATTCCGGGGGAGGCTAGACATTCATTTATTCCGGAGGAGGCTAGACATTCATTTATTCCGGGGGAGGCTAGACATTCATTTATTCCGGGGGAGGTTAGACATTCATTTATTCCGGGGGAGGCTAGACATTCATTTATTCCGGGGGAGGTTAGACATTCATTTATTCCGGGGGAGGCTAGACATTTCATTTATTCCGGGGGAGGTTAGACATTCATTTATTCCGGGGGAGGCTAGACATTCATTTATTCAGGGGGAGGCTAGACATTCATTTATTCCGGGGGAGGCTAGACATTCATTTATTCTGGGGGAGGCTAGACATTCATTTATTCCGGGGGAGGCTAGACATTCATTTATTCCGGGGGAGGCTAGACATTCATTTATTCCGGGGGAGGCTAGACATTTATTTATTCCGGGGGAGGTTAGACATTCATTTATTCCGGGGGAGGCTAGACATTCATTTATTCCGGGGGAGGCTAGACATTCATTTATTCCGGGGCAGGCTAGACATTCATTTATTCCGGGGCAGGCTAGACATTCATTTATTCCAGGGCAGGCTAGACATTCATTTATTCCGGGGGAGGCTAGACATTCATTTCCAGGAGGTTGGAGTAATAATTATACATTAGGTGAAAACAAAACAATGATAATATATTTTTAGAATACAATATATACACTATTTCTCAACATCGTTAATTACCATAACTGTCATAGTAAATTGCTTTCTCATTCTTCTGTGAGGATTTTACCCAATTATTTATTCAGACCCAAAGTAGGATTTTTTTTTTCTATGTGAATGAGGGAGACAAAAGGCATAACTGTCTAGCGAGTGCCTCCCCCAGATTTCAAAGAGTGACAGGGCCGAAATCAAGGGACGTTCGAGCAGAGTTGGTGGGTAGTGGGTGGGGAGAGAGTCTTCTTCTTAACTGCCCTTATTTTCCATTTAGGGGCAAGTTCTATGTTAGGATTAGGTCCGTACTGTCTAGTAAGTACCGCAAGGTCTGTGCTGTCAGCGTACCTATGCAGCTCTATGTGTGTCTGTATCTCTCTCTATTATATATATATATATATATATATATATATATATATATATATACTGTATATATTCTTACCTTCCTTTCCTCCCTCCACTCCTTATCTGCTAGGTGGTCCTCCTGTCTTCATATTATCGCCCTCCCCCCTCTCTCCCTCCCTCTCTCTCTGCCTTATTCACCCTCACCCATCTCTCTCTTCTACCTGTTCCTATAGCCTTCTCTCCTATCTCAACCCCTCCCGTCTCCCTCCCTCTCCCGTCTCCCTCCCTCCCTCTCTCTCTCTCTCTCTCTCTCTCTCTCTCTCTCTCTCTCTCTCTCTCTCTCTCTCTCTGCGTTCAATCCTGGTGCCCTTATTACCAAAAAGATATAAACAAGCTAGAACGAGTTCAACGTAGAGTTACCAAAATGATACCTAGCCTAAAGAACAAACCATACGAAGAGCGTCTTAGAGAATTAAATCTATTTCCTTTAACCCAGCGCAGATTAAGAGGCGACTTAATTCAAGTGTTCAAAATCATCAAAGGCATCGACAATATGAACTGTAGTAAGTACTTCACTATCGACCAATCTAATTACACGCGGGGAAACGGTTGCAAAATTATTGGTAAATCTTTTAACTCACACGAATCTAAGAATTTCTTCTTCAATCGAGTTGTCAACTTGTGGAATGGGCTTCCCCCGAGACGTTATAGACTGCAGCACCGTTGATTCATTTAAACTCCGCTTAGACAAATATCTCGCATCAAACCCGCGACTGACTGCGTTTGTAAATGAATAACTTTATTTTATCCCCCCCTCAGTTACTAACCCATCTGTCCCCTACTAACTTCCTAATCCTGCCACGGACATTAGTTCTAGGGCAGTAGTTCCCTTTCCAATGTTCCCTTACCCACTCTAAACCACTGTTTGGACACTTGATCCTCAGTGTTTTGGAGGACAAGCAGCCTAGAAGGGTCACTAGACCTGTTGTTGCTTGATTTCCTTTGTACTCCTTTGTACTCTCTCTTTTCAACCTAATTCATCCTCCCCATCTCTCTCTTCTACCTCTTCCTCTCTCTCTCTCTCTCTCTCTCTCTCTCTCTCTCTCTCTCTCTCTCTCTCTCTCTCTCTCTCTCTCTCTATCTATCCATCTCTCCTCAATCCCTCCCGTCTCCCTCCCTCTCTCTCTCACACACACTCTCTCTCTCACACACACACTCTCTCTCTCTCTCCATCCATCTCTCCCCCCCTTTCTCTCTCTCTCTCTCTCTCTCTCCCTCTCCCTCTCTCTCTCTCTCTCTCTCTCTCTCTCTCTCTCCCCTCCCCCTCTCCCTCTCTCTCTCTCTCTCTCTCTCTCTCTCTCCCTCCCCCTCTCCTCTCTCTCTCTCTCTCTCTCTCTCTCTCTCTCTCTCTCTCTCCCTCCCCCCCCCTCTCCCTCTCTCTCTCTCTCTCTCTCTCTCTCTCTCCCTCCCCCTCTCCCTCTCTCTCTCTCTCTCTCTCTCTCTCTCTCTCTCTCTCCCTCCCCCTCTCCCTCCCCATCCTTCTGGTCTAAGTGCTGTCACCATCCATCACGTCACTGCCTTACTGCATATCATCTTATCCGCCTTCCACTTCGCCACCCTCCCTCCCTCCCTCCCTCCCTTATGCCACCATCACATTACCGCTTTTTTCTCTTTCTCTCCCTCTCTCTTTGGCTTGTATCCATTCGGCCCCATTCAGCCTACTGTTTCAAGACGTTTACCCCCATCCAGGTGTCAATGTTTTCCTGGCGAGCGGTAGCGAGCCAGCATACTGTATTATACAGTATATTTTTGTTTTGACAGCAAGCTAAATTTGTACATTTTTCGATAGAAAAATGTCTCCGGCGAAGCCGGATTTTTCCATACAATGCTGGCTCGCTATCGCTCGCCAGGAAGAAATCGACACCTGGATGGGGATAAACGTCTTAAACCAATTGGCTGAATGGGGCCGAATGGATACAAGCCAGAGAAAAGGAGAGAAAGAGAACAAAAAAGCAGGTGACCCCCCTTAAGCCACCATCACATTACCGCTTTTTCCGGCGACTTTCGATCGTCGACTTATACTTACTCTAGCAACATTGCGGGTGTCCATTGCACTATATCAATGCATGGGCCGAATTAGATGGATACAGTGGCTGAAATCTTATAAAACATGAATTCAGTAGCTTTCGGGGAAAAAAAAAAAAAAAAAAAAAATGCTGAGAACAGATTCCGGGAATAAAAAAACTCCTGTGAATCTCCCTTAACCCCTTCAGTACCATGACGTAATGTTCACCATATTCCGGTTACCATTAGTTGATTTTCTTTAGCTTATCATCTACCTCTAGGTCTCAAAGGGATAACTACGATCTCGGTGAGCCCTCGGAATAACACAGGTCCTTCTTAAGGGGAGGTATTTAGTTTGTTCCCTAGACCTCCAGCAAGTTTAAAATTACACCCCCTTGAGTCCCTTTCAAGATTAATTTGTACATTTTTCGGTAGAAAAATGTCCCGGCCGAAGGCCGTTTCCTCTTAAGTTACAGGCTCGCTATCGCTCGCCAGGATAAAATCGACACCTGAATGGCACGAAAGGTCTTAAAATGGGGTGAAAGTTCTTAAAATCGCCAAACTAACGGGGCAAACATCTTAAAATCTCAAAAGCAATGGGGCTAGACATGAGAGAGAAAGGGGTCAAGAAAAAAGTCCCTCAAGTGGAAATCTCCCCTTAAACTGCACACAATCGTCCCATTTTAGCCACACTCATAGGTAAAAAGGGCGTCGTGGTGCTGGAAGGGTTAAGGGGAAAAGGGTCGGGTTTTTCTTTGCTCGTATATGTATATTTTTATCATTTTATTAGTTTCGTCCCTAGACCTCCATCAAGCTTAAAAAACACCCGCCCAAGACCCTCCTTCAAGATAAATTTTTACATTTTTCGATGTCCCGGCCGAAGTCCGTTTTCTCATAAAATACAGGCTCGCTATCGCTCGCCAGAAAAAAAATCGACACCTAAATGACACGGTCATAATATTGACTAGGAAATGGGACGAAAGGTCCTAAAATCGCCAAACTAGTGGGCCGAACGTCTTATAATCTGAAAACCAATGGGGCTAAGCATGAGGAAGAAGGGGGATCAGAAAAAACCCCGGCCCATCTCCCCTTAAGAAGAAAAAATAAATTATGACGAATTAATAACCACACTCTTAATATCGTACCGTACAGTCGCGCTAATAAGTGATGTCTCGGCACCAAGTATGTTTTGATCAATAATAATTGGTATCAGCAATATTTAAGCTTAATTTCTTCATATCGAGTGAAATACATAAACATGTTCCTACACTTACCCACCTTTTTCAACATCTACATACATACATACATAACATTTTAAGACTGAGTGCTCCACACATACGTGCAGTTTCAGTCTCTTGTCCTATTAGCGGCGTTCCAGGCAACCCTGTTAAGGGCTGCTTCACTTGTCAAGTTTTGGATTCGAGATCGGCAAGTATAGTCCGATCCCAGGTCTTCCTCGGTCCACCCCTTGGTGCAACTCCCTCCACAATCACAGACCTGCATTTTTTCACCCAATTTTGTTCATCCATTCTCTCCACATGTCCATACCATCCCAGTCTACTTGTACGCATCACCTCGCTAATACTCTTTATACCTAAACGTCATCTCAGCTAATCATTTGTTATTCTATCCTGCAGCCTGGCCCCACACATCCATCTCACCATTCTCATCTCATACCGTTCCATTCTGTTGACATCCTCTACTTTAACGGCCCATGTTTCTGAGGCATATGTCATTGCACTTCTAACACATGAGGCATACACCTTTCCCTTCAGGAGGAGAGACATTCTTTTCATGGTCAGAATTGGCAGCAGTTCTCTGAACTTCCCCCAGCCACATTTAATTCTAGTGACAGTGGCAGCCTCGGCCCAACCACCGGCAGAGATGGTATCTCCTAGGTAACAAAACTTGTCCACCAGCTCCAATGACTCATTTCCAAAGTTCACAGCCACAGGATCATCACTTAACACAAGCTCGCCTTTGCATACTACATATTAAAATTTCTCTATTTCCGACTTATCCTTCGGCAGGGGTCCTTTTATTCTACTACAACGCTTACTCCCATGGTGTACGCAACATCGACAGATGCTACATCGAATCGAATTAGCACCCACACCCTTTCCACACACTGCAAATGGGTATGCACCGCTCTTTTTCACATTGCCTCGTCTCAATCTACAATGCATAACGTTGGTTTTGTTAATATTGACTCTTAAACCCTTGCTCACCATGCCCTCTCTCCATCTTCTGAATTTGGCCTCAGCATCTTGCATATTGTCAGCTATTAGGACTAAATCGTCTGCATAAAACAGTTCCAACGGGAGTCCACCTCTAAAAACTCTAGACAGTGCCTCCAAGACCATAATAAAGAGGAGGGGGCTTAACACTGAACCTTGATGAACTCCAACACGGACTGTGAACTCATCCACTCAGTACACCTTTCACCCTCACCGCAGTTCGCGAATCCTCATACATCTTCATTATCACATGCACCAGCCACTCTTCCACACCAAATTTCCTAATAGCCCACTGCACAACATCTCTAGGCACCCTGTCAAAGGCTTTCTCCAGGTCTACAAACACAAAGTAAAGATCCCTGCCTTTTAGTAAGTATCTTTCCTGTATCTGCCTGACTATGAAGATAGCATCGGTTGTACCACGTCCTGGCATAAAACCAAACTGCATATCATTAATGAAGATGCTTTGCCTGATCAAACCCTCAAAGACTCTCACAGATCTTCATGATTTGGTCAAGCATTTTCAGGCCCCTATAAGTACCGCTATCTAGTGCATCCCCTTTTCCTCTGTATATATTTACTATTACACTTTTGTGCCAATCCTCGGGGATTTTCTCATCTTTATTAATGGTGTTGTTGTTGTTGTTGCTGTTCCCTAGGCTGTCTGGCCGAACAGCCCCAAGGTCCCGAGCAAGGCCAAGGCCATAAACGAACGCCCCCACAAAACCCTCCCTGCTTACCACTAATAAAGCCCGGGTGACCGAAGCCACTCCAAGGCGGGGAGCTGAGGAGGGTGCGGAAACGCCCGGGAAACCCAAGCCCCACCCAAGGCCCTGTGCCCCTCAGCAATTATGAAGGGAAAGTTGAGGAGCAAAGGAAAAATGTGACGCTTGGCTCCCAATCTGCCAACCTAGAGGTTGACAGTAGGGAGGTCAATCCACGGAAAAGACGCCGTCACTTGAGATCTAGAAAATATATAAGTAAAAGGAACAGTCAGAGTAAGCTATGGGTATGGCAGAGAATGCTCAACTCTCACTCTGATAAACCAGCCCATCACCATGGTGGTGTTTATCAACTCAGTGACTAAGTTGACACCAGTCTCCCCTGAGGCTTTTATCATCTCAGCGACAATGTCAGAGCACCCTGGAGCTTTACCGTCCTTCATTTTATTGATTGCGTCGCTCACTACAGCTGGTGCTATCAAAGGAGGGGGTCCAGCTATTGGTTTTTCGATACTAAGCTGTTCCTTATCCCATTCAAACTCTACATTTAGCAATCGTTCATAGTGTGCCTTCCATGCTTCTCTGATTTCATTTTCTGCATACACAATCTTCCCATTATCGTTTCTAACACACTGTTCACTTATAATATCCCTACTGTAATTTTTTACTCACCTAGCTAGGTTGAAGATCCCATTGGGACTGTCAGTGTTACACACTTGTTCGAGGACCAGGTCCTTTGATGCCTTTTTTAGCATTGTAAATAACTCTTTTGGCAGTTCGTTTAGCTGCCTGGTATTCCTCCTTGCTGCCTCCCTTCTGCCATGCTTTGAAGCATCTCCTTTTCTCTTTCACAGCATGTTCTACCTCATCGTTCCATCACCAGGAGGTCTTATTCCTGGGGTGACCCTTTGTTTTCCCACAGACTTTGTCAGTGGCAGCGATAAGGCTATGCTTAAGAAAATTCTATTTGACTATTTACATCGCTTGGCCTAGCTTCCTTATTTCTATTAATTTCCTCCAGTTCACTATGAAACCTATCCCTTACTTCCTTGTTCTTCAGCAGCCACACTTTCCTTTTGGGTATGTATACCTTCTTGTGCTTAGGATCTCTGCATAAGCTCATGTCGCACACAAGTAGCTTATGCTGGGGGATACATTCTTCGCTCGGGATGACCTTTACATCTCGAACCAGTTTCCAGTCTTAACTGTTAACCAAGAAGTAATCTATCTGGCTATTGGAGACCCTAGAGTTATATTTGACCAGATGGCTCTGTCTTTTCTTGAAGTGTTACACACAACCATGTATGTTGAGTGCAACGCAGGACAGAGCAAGCCGAACGGAATGACAACTGGGATATGACTTATTAGCGCGACCGTACACTAATACTGGACGTTTCCGCACCCTCCTCAGCTCCCCGCCATGGAGTGGCTTCGGTCACCCAGGCTTTATTGTGGTCGGCAGGGAGGGTTCTGTGGGGGCACCCGGTTATAATGGCCTTGGCCTTGCTCGGGGCCTTGGGGCTGTTCGGCCAGGCAGCTTGGGGAACAGCAACAACAACACCAACTAATACTGACCATCATTATTGTTGCTAGCAGATTTAGCCATTATTGCCATGTCTTTATTCTCCATCCTTCCTATTCCCCTTTACCCTTTGCAGACCCCCCTCCCCCCCAACCCCCCCTTGCCGTCACCCTCCCTCCCCTAATATTATTCCGCTCAATATACTGTTACACTAGTTACACAAGGGGGGGTCACAGGCTTTTTTTTTTCTCTCCTTTTCTCTCTTTCTCTGGCTTGTATCCATTCGGCCCCATTCAGCCTACTGTTTTAAGATGTTTACCCCCATCCAGGTGTCAATATTTTCCTGGCGAGTGGTAGCGAGCCAGCATATATATATTTTTGTTTTGACAGCAAGCTAAATTTGTCGATAGAAAAATGTCTCCGGCAAAGCCGGATTTCTCCATACAATGCTGGCTCGCTATCGCTCGCCAGGAAGAAATCGACACCTGGATAGGGATAAACGTCTTAAAACAGTGGGCTGAACGGGGCCGAATGGATAAAAGCCAGGGAAAGAGAGAAAAGGAGAGAAAGATAAAAAAAAAAGCCTGTGACCCTCCTTAAACAATTTATTCCCTAAATTTCCGCTATCACAATGTCCACGACCACAAGCCGCCCTAGTCCATTATTCTTCTCCCATGGCAACATTATTACCAATTTTAGCTTTTCTCTTTCGCTCTGTCCGTGTGTTTTTCTCGTTTTTCCTTGATGTGGCTTTTCTGTACAGGCGACGTCTCTTTTATTTTGTCCTAATTCTACTGATCCCAACACTGACTCTCACCTCACCGCTCCAAACCTCTCCCCTCACCCCTCCCTCTCCATCACTACTCCCACCACTACACCACTTCAAACCCCTCCCCCCCTCCCTCTCCATCACTACCCCCACAATCCTACTCCCCCTCACCACACCACTCCAAACCTCTCCCCTCCCTCTCCATATATATAAAGATATTTCAAACTGCCTGCTTGCTAAAAAATTTGCTAATGATAGATTAAAATCCTCACAAAATGACGAAGAACGGCTGAAATTTGTAGAGCTACGACGCAAAGCCAAAAAGTTAATTAAGCAAAGTAAAAAGACCTTAGAGTTACATATTGCGAATCAAAGTAAAACAAACCCGAAAGAATTCTATAGTTATATCAGAAAGAAAAAAGTAGTTACTTCAACTGTTGGACCGTTAGTCGATGCAAATGGAGAATACACCAAAGACGAAGTACAAATGAGTAATGCCCTCAATACCTTCTTTGCATCAGTTTTTACAACAGAAGACCTCAGTGATATCCCTACACCATCGCCGATTCAGATTGATAATTCAGATGTTCTAAGCAATATCACCGTTACAGAGAGAGAAGTATTGAATTGTTTAGATAAACTCAAGGTAAATAAAACGCCTGGACCTGATAAAATCTCGCCTAGAGTTCTAAAGGAAGCTAAGGATGAGCTCTCCAAACCACTGACATTACTATTCAATAAATCCTTGCAGTCTGGAACTATGCCCGATCAGTGGAAGCTAGCCAACGTAACACCGATATTCAAAAAAGGCAGCAAATCCCTACCCAGTAACTATCGTCCAATTAGCTTAACCTCAGTTGTATGTAAAATGCTAGAAACGGTCATACGAGACAGACTCGTAAATCACTTAGAGGAAAATAACATACTTAAAGATACTCAACACGGCTTTCGTAAAAAACGTTCCTGTTTAACAAACCTCTTAGACTTCTTCCACGATATCCTCAACCTCTACGATGAGAGTAAAGCTGTAGATATTATATACCTTGATTTTCAAAAGGCCTTTGACAAAGTTCCCCACAAACGTTTACTGCTAAAACTAAAAGCGCATGGAATACAAGACGGTGTGTTGAAATGGATAGAAAATTGGCTCAGCGACAGAAAGCAAAGAGTAGTCATAAACGGTAAGGCATCTAAATGGACCAATGTAAGTAGCGGGGTACCCCAGGGATCGGTACTAGGACCAATTCTCTTTCTAATTTGCATCAACGACATAGATGAGGGTCTCACCTGTACAATCTCAAAGTTTGCTGACGATACAAAAATTGCAAATAGCGTACTCTCAAAAGAACAAGTTGACGATATGCAACACAATCTAGATAAATTGTCATGTTGGGCCCAAATTTGGCAAATGAGTTCAATGCGGATAAATGTAAAGTACTACATATCGGATACCTAAATGAGAAAGCAAACTATTCGATGAATGGCACTCAGCTTAAGAATGTAAACAGAGAAACCGATCTGGGAGTAACAATATCGAGTAACCTAAAACCGAGTCAACAATGTTCAGAAGTTGTTAAGAAGGCAAACAAAATAATTGGCTTTATAGGCAGGTCATTTGAGCATAAATCCAAAGAAGTTATCCTAACCCTTTACAATTCCTTAGTCCGCCCTCTTCTGGAATACTGCGTTCAATCCTGGTGCCCTTATTACCAAAAAGATATAAACAAGCTAGAACGAGTTCAACGTAGAGTTACCAAAATGATACCTAGCCTAAAGAACAAACCATACGAAGAGCGTCTTAGAGAATTAAATCTATTTCCTTTAACCCAGCGCAGATTAAGAGGTGACTTAATTCAAGTGTTCAAAATCATCAAAGGCATTGACAATAATTATGAACTGTAGTAAGTACTTCACTATCGACCAAGCTAATTACACGCGGGGAAACGGTTGCAAAATTATTGGTAAATCTTTTAACTCACACGAATCTAAGAATTTCTTCTTCAATCGAGTTGTCAACTTGTGGAATGGGCTTCCCCGAAACGTTATAGACTGCATCACCGTTGATTCATTTAAACTCCGCCTAGACAAATATCTCGCATCAAACCCGCGACTGACTGCGTTTGTAAATGAATAACTTTATTTTATCCCCCCCTCAGTTACTAACCCATCTGTCCCCTACTAACTTCCTAATCCTGCCACGGACATTAGTTCCAGGGCAGTAATTCGCTTTCCAATGTTCCCTTACCCACTCTAAACCACTGTTTGGACACTTGATCCTCAGTGTTTTGGAGGACAAGAAACCTAGAAGGGTCACTATATCTGTTGTTGCTTGATTTCCTTTGTACTCCTTTGTACTCCTTTGTACTCCACCACTCACCCCTACCACCCTACTCCCACCACACCCCCCTGAACATACCACTCCAAACCTCTCCCCTCCCTCTCCATCACTACCCCACCATCCTACTCCCACCACTCCCCTCACCACACCACTCCAAACCTCTCCCCTCCCTCTCTATCACTACCCCCACCATCCTACTCCCACCACTCCCCCTCACCACACCACTCCAAACCTCTCCCCTCCCCCCTCCCTCTCCATCACTAACCCCACCATCCTACCTTCACCACTCCAAACCTCACCCCTCCCCCTCCCACCACTCCCCCCCCCCACCACACCACTCCAAACCTCTCCCCTCCCCCTCAATCACTCCCCTCCCCCCACT
The DNA here is from genome assembly GCA_037953745.1 of Lithodes maja. Classification (NCBI taxonomy): domain Eukaryota; kingdom Metazoa; phylum Arthropoda; class Malacostraca; order Decapoda; family Lithodidae; genus Lithodes; species Lithodes maja. The sequence continues at coordinate 316 of JBAKBP010034686.1, read as the reverse complement.
CCCCTAACCCCTAGTGAAGCTTGCCTGACACTGAGTGACGTACGCTTGTCAGCTCCTAGAGAGAGTGAGAGAGAGAGAGAGAGAGAGAGAGAGAGAGAGAGAGAGAGAGAGAGAGAGCTACATAGCTACATAGAGCTACATAGATACACAGACCACACAGACCTCAAGGTCCTTACTAGGCAGTCTGGCCTTACAAACTATATATGCATATATGCATATATACACATACACATACTGTACATACATATACATATACACATATATATACATATACATACATATACACATACATATATATATATATACATACACATAC
>JBAKBP010034685.1:0-20420 GCA_037953745.1 Lithodes maja | reverse complement strand
CATCCAGCTCCCTGCACACCTCTCCCACTCTCAACTCCAACCTCACAAGTGGGTATGACCTCGTAGCATTTATACCCTGCACCACAACAACTCTGGCCGCATTTATCGGTTTCCCTGTGAAGTTCCTCAACAAAGTTTGCGAAGCCCCCGTATCCCTCAGCAAGTCAACCCTCCGTAGTTCACTCCCCCAGCTCACAAACCTGTGTCCCCGATGGCTACAGAAAGTGTCCCGGACAGGTGTCGAGCCTTCCGTACGCTTCTTTACCGCATGTGCCTCAGCTGCTGACAACCTACCCCGGGCAGTTGCTGCAGCCTTCAGAGACACACCGATACTGTGAACCAATGACACCGGCTTAGCGGGAGTGTTACTAGGGCACTCACGTGAATAATGGCCTAGCTTCTGACATTTGTAACATTTCACATCCCCAATGGGCTTCTTCCCTTGTGCGGGCGAAGAAGGGGCCTGACCTTTAGTAAACGGGAGAGGCTTGTGTTTGTAGGTGTTATTAGGTGCAATGCTTTTAGTGTGGTTATGTGTGTCATAGGATTTGTTATTATCGAAAACTCTGGTGGGTGGGGTATAGCGCCCCTTCTGCCCTGACTCAGCCCTCTGAGCGGCACCGCAACCACGAATCAATGATAATCTGAGGTCTGCCATCTTGGCAGCCTCCTCTACTGTCTTGGGACATTTTTCCTTAATGTTCAGCGTTAGATCGGTTCCAGTACATTTGTAAAACTGTTCCAGATAGAAAAGTTGCTTAATTTCCTCAGCCGACTCTGCGTGCTCGGACCGAAACCAGTTATTACATGCATCTGTTAAGTCCTGTGCGTGTTCCATAAAACTGACGTCGCTCTTCTTATTCACGCCACGGAACTTCAATCTATAAGTTTCGGGTTGCAGTTCGTAGGCCCGGAGCACAGCCTCCTTCACCAGTCCATACACGATACTCTCGTCCAGTGACAGTGCATCGTAGGCTTTCAACCCCTTACCCACTAGACGTGATGAAACTAATGCTGCCCATTTAACCTCCGGCCAGTCATACTCACGACACTTCTTTTCGAAACGAGCAAAAAACTCAGTCACTGCTGTCTCATCAAATGCGGGTACTAACTTAATTAAATGCGAAAGTGAGTCTGTAACCCAGTGCCCACCACCGAGATGACGCCCCGTGGTCTCTACTCTAGACTTCTCGACATCCATTTCAGCCTGGTACCTGGTTGCATCCTGATTGGCTTGGATTCTAGCAACCTCTATGCGTTCTATACTAGCCTGTTGTATCTGAGTCTCCTGCAGCTTAATCCGTTCTATACTAGCCTGTTGACTCTCTTGCAACTTAAGCTTAGCTAGTTCTAGCTGAAATAACATCTCAGGAGACAGGCCTGGGGGGGGAGAGCACAAAATGGGGGATCCACACCGAGACGTGTTTACGGGTAAGCCAGCTTGCCATTGAGAACCCTCCTGCTGCATCGTGCTAAGACTCGCTGGCTGAGGGCCCAGCTCAGGGGTAGAGTGGAATGGAGGCTTGGAGGGAACCCCCCAAGACCCCACTCCACCCACCGCCCCATCGCCATCACCCAACAAACATGCCACCAAATTCTTCTTGGGCCAACTGTCAGGACAGTCCCGCCCCAAAACCGTGGCTAAACAGCGAAGACCGTAACAATCAATAGCCTGCAGGCGCTGTTCGGTCAAAGGTGTCTGCAAAAATGCCCGGGCATCCCTCTCTCCACTTATAACACTCCCCTCCCTAAATATCTGTTGTACTTGCTGGTCACTAGGCTGTACCGTGTTATCCTCCCCCGTAAATGATGAGTCATTAGACATAGTGCTGGTTATACAATTGCTGTTCATAAAAAAAAAAAAAAGTGCTTATTACTAATTGCAGTCTCGACTCACAAAATGTTAAAGATGCTTGAATGACTCTACTCTAGACACCCCTAACGAAACAATCTGCAAGTCCACCAATACAATAATGACACAATAAAAATTCCTCCAATATGCAAGAAAATTCTAGCCAGCTCTACTAGGTAGCATAGAATAGTTCTCCAAAAAACATGTGATAGGATACTACTGAATCCTGGCAAGGTCGCCATTTTGTTACGGCTGGATCGGCAATACATATTCGGGATTCTTGATCGTAGGACAGAAATGGCTTATGTGACAACGACACGCTCGATTCCAGTCCCAAATACTATATGCTCCAGACAACAAAAGCACCAACGCCCTACAGAGTTATCGTCTACGGTAACGAGGTACCTTAACTCGGCGAAAGTGTACAACAGGGGTAGGCTATGAGGCTAAACTCCCTCAGACATTTATAGGTTACGTTATTACTAAAGAAATGCAATACTCAAGAAACTACGTTAATATTAAGCCTCTAATAATGTAGAATAGAAGCAGGCTAAAGGTATGACAGTGAAATGCTAAATGACAAATGTACACGCCTACTTGAAAGCGCGTGCACTAGAATAACTGTCCCCTACTAACATGCACTAGCATGTAGCATACAAGATGTTCATGATCCAGTAGATACCTAATAATACACATGGAAGGAACATAAATAGTAGTCACTTATTATAATAATGAATCTATACTTGGAATAACTAAAAGGTTGCAGGCAACAGTACTGCGCCGGTAGCCTACTACCGCATAGGCTACTTCGCTTCTCTCACTCTGTCTCCCCTCTGAGTCCGTATGCGCCCTACGCAATAGAACTCCGGACACAGCAGCAAAACGACAGTGCAGTTAATTGATACATGAAAGTATTAATAGTGTTGTCTTGTGTGTGAGTAATGTGTATTGTAAAGTGTTACATACATATACTTAAAGAGAGAGCTGCAATGCATAGTAAAATAAAGATATATCCCACTCATCATCCCCATGTGTTCTAGCTAGCAGGCCAAGTCACAGGAACAACGAGTCCCAGCACCGAAAGCGAGAACCCAGGAAAAGACTGTAGAGAACACAAGGACAGATAAATTACGTTACTCTACTATACCGGCACTACGAGCGAGCTGTAGTCTCTGGTACTACACTCGCTCCTGGCTCGGTATGCAAATCAAGGCTAAGTCCTCGTCCCTCTACAGACAACTCCTGGGCATGGTCGGGCTCTTACACATGGCACCAGTCTAGTCACAAATTGGATGATGAGCGGGGCATATAACTCGTGAACATGTAGAACGTTCACCAACTATCCTCATCAAGAAGATCGCTGTTCACATTAACCCCTTAAATCTAATACATGTAAATATATGCTTGTCCTAAGAGTAATACGAGAGGTGAGTGCTGAAACTCCTTTAGGACCTCAAGGGAAGGTTATGCATTTAAATAGAGAGAAGAATGAAATGAGAGTAATGTCGTCAGAGAGAAAGAGTGCAACCGTGAGAAGTTGGGAGAGAGGGCAAGGGATGTTAGAATCTCAAAGGTTCTAGGCAACCTGATCATGGAACACACAGCGAGCCTCCAGGCAATGTGCTGTACGACAACATGGGCAGCCCAGGCAGCATAGGCAGGCGGCAATGGACTACCAACCCTGTCGCGCCCAGCTATAAGCGCAAGGCTGCCAACCAGTCCATACGTCTGGCAACCACCCCCCCGGCAGCGTGGCGCGTTGCTACCCTCTCGCTCTGAAGCCTAACTCACTCTCTCTCTCTGAACTCCCATTGTCTTATCTATCAACTTCTCTATTGATACTACATATTAAATGGAAGGTCTCGACATGGCTTAAAACAAAACCCACCACTGGTTAGCACATGACGAGACCTTTGCAGAGATACAAAGAACATAGTTATAAGTTGTCACACACAACACTTATAACTAATGATATAAAATAGAACTCGTTGACTCAGATGAAAACAAAATACATATTTATAATACTTATAGTACAACGGCTCACATAAACTAAGTTAGGAAACTTTACACAGACTACAGCCAAAGTTCCTGCCCTGACGATCCTAGCGAGAGTGGGGCATGACTGGGCGTTCTGTACAGCATGCTCATACTCGACATGCGTCACAACATCCACAGCAAGGCCCCCATCTCCAATTAACCTCACAAAAGAGGAGGATTTTTTAGTGAGTGCCTATTCTTATCTCATCAAGCCTATGCATATAATATAAGAAAGTTTTTGCAGTTTACATTTTTAAGGCAGAATATGAGAAACGTTATTAAAATTCAGATAGACTGGCCTATCAACTATATACAAAAACTCCAGTGAGAAAATTGCCTTAGCCCTCTGGCCCCTCTCTCACAACAAACTTGCTTAAGTTAACTTTTCTTTTTTCTATAAGCACGAGCCTCTTCAAAAGTAGTGTAGATACTAAGAAACTTTTGATTACGTTACAGAGTTTAAGAGAATATTACTGGATGGTAGGGGGATAATATGTCCTTAACTTAAACAGTCTAAGGGAAAAGACATCTAAATCCTTTGGGAATTTAGTATAAATTAATTATTTAAATCAACTTTTATTTTAAGCCCACTACAACAAAATGTATTAAAAATAGATTTAGATCAAAATTATATTTATAACTTGATTAAATTATGTCTACAAAAAATTTCTAATTTAGCAGTGAAGTTGGTGACACCTCCTTAAAACGTGTTCATCTACAATAGGGTCAACCATGCAAGTCAAAGTAAACTAAGATCTACACAAACATTTTGTTTATCTGTAAACTGTCTACAGACATCGTGAGTTTTACTTATTATCCTTAGGGGTTCTAGCCTACGGCGGTGAGCTCCTATTGAAATCGTTCAGATTATTATTTTGATCTACTCGTTTTATTTATTTTTATTTTTCCAAATTATTCTTGTGCACGTATTATTCTTATACGTAAGAATTATGGAACTACTTGTCGGATCGCGACCAAACTTTGACACATGGTGCATTTTTATATTAGGCTACTTATGATATACTAAAAATCCAAAATGGTGGCCAGACACGCCCATGTCGGCCACATTCCTAAATTATTTTAGATATAAATGCTATCTCTACTACTTTTTGTTTAGATATAAATTCTATCTCTACCACTTATAGGACATTATTGTGCCTTGGAGTATGGCCTCCTCTATCAATACCCCACAAATGTTATCGAACAATGTTTTACTATACACATCATAATTTTGTTGGGTTGTCTATTTTGGAAAAACCTCAATTTCACTTAATAATCCATATCTTAAAAAACTACATGGATGATCAACACCATTTTTATGTAATTTTGTGCGGCTAATGATTCAGCATGCTTTACCCTCAAATGTATACAAATTGGTGAAATAGTTTAGTCAAAACATTGACAAAAATGCAAATCAATATTTATTGTAAAAATCCTCTTCTCAAATTCCACAATTTGTTTAGTCTTTTGGAGTATTTCATCCGATTCCCCTAGTATTGCTTCATAAAGTTTACAAAACTAATTAAGATCCATTGGTTTTTGTGGCCGCTACCTTTATTATTCTGAAAACTGGCACAGCAGACTTCCTATCATTGCGATGCAGAGTTCCTCGTGTTGGATTGTTCACCTTTTATCCAACACAATACCCTACACATAACACAGCTTGAACCCTGGACAATGTTGCCTGCACATTTAACTGTTATTATTACTATTTTTTTTGTTTAGAAGAGCACCATATAATCAGAATAGCTCCATCTTAACTTATTATATAGTACAGTACATCCACAAGACCCACCTGGAATGCACCGCTCGCCATTACCGGCCACCGTCTCAGAATTGGTGGATGGTTCTGTGACATCATTGAGGGACAGCACTCGCAGCACCTTGTACTTCTCAGGGTCACTCACGTACACCTGGCCGTCCGCTGGCGACACCGCAATCTGGTACCCGTAGGATACTTGGGTGGCACTGGAGAGAAAGAGAGTAGAGGTGTGGTCAATAGTAAACTAAAGAGTACAGTATGATGCAGTTTTTAATGCCGTGCACTCCTTTGATATACAGGGCTAGGGCATGCACTTGTTATAGAGACTTTACTGGACATTTGCAGTATAATATAAGAAAGAGGAAAAGCAATTGGTCTGGTCATTAGAGGAGCATAGTACATTAAAAATGAGGGGAAACAAAGTGGTCAGGTATAACGTAAATTAATTGTGTTAGTCAAATATATGAGTGCAGCACATTTATAGAGAGAAAGCAACGGGTGGTTAACCTTTTGAGTACCAGCGACGTGTGTTATATTATATTCTAGGTATATTTAGACGATATCATGCAGCTTAGGAATGACTTGTGGTACCGTAGTATAAAGGGTTGGTTGAGATAGTCTGAAGCCTTAATAGGGCTAGAGGTCCTTCCTAAACTGAATAAAATCGTCTAACAGCTGCCCGCATACAATGAAAAAGACGTCACCGGTACTGTACGGGTTAAGTGTAATTCTGATTCATTTAAGGTCAATAAAGGAGCATTGAATATATTAACATGTTTATGTAAATGTGTATTGCTCGTTTGTATATGTATACAGGATAAGCTTCACTGGCAAAAGAATCAGCCCATTCTACCAACCTGAGCTGAAGTAGTGTGTAGACCAAGCCTTCGGGAGTGATGCGCCTCAGCAAGTTGAAGTCCCCAACATAGACTGAGCCGTCTGGGCCTGAGGCGAGGGAGGTCGGGGTCAAGAGCTGGGCCTCTCTGGCGGGGCCCGAGCAGTGCCGGCATGCAACCTGCCGCTGGGATCCTGTGCCCATCAGAGGGGACACCAAGCGGGGGGCCTCGCGGAGGTTCATGGTTGAGCCATCACCACGTTGGAGCAGACCTGGAGAAATGGGAGTAGAAAGAAATGTACATGTTCAGTTATACTATAGATATAAGATATAGTGGTTATTTAATGCATACTAATTATCTGATTATTATCTGGTGCATCGTTACCATTTCACTATGGCAAAAGTTCAATCATTTGACAAAATGCTGACAACTTTAACAACTTGAGATACTAGATTGCGAACAAAATAAAAACAAACTATTTGCAAAGTTTGGAGGGAATAAGTTAAATTACATGATGAATCATTGACCGTTAAGGCAATATCGTACTAAAATAATTTTAATGTTCAACACATATCTCTCATAAACAAAATGTTCCTTAGCTTGACTGAGTTCATGTATTTTGTACCTAAAACTGAACTGGAGCATATGCCCCCTAAATATTGGTAGTTACCGAAAGAAGCACATCATAAATATATTATATTCAGGATAATGTCTTTATTCATATTTGTTTTCACCAACCCACCAATTAATTTACAAATGAACCTAACTAATGAAATCAATGAAAGTAATGAATACATGTGGTACTCCAAGGACTCGAACCTAGGATACGCACACTGAAATTTCGCACACTAAGCATTACGCTATCAAGACAACATAAATAGCCTTGTTGTTGAAGAAAGAACATAATCAATAGTAACAGACCGGCTTCGAAGTTGTACATGTGGTGGATATCAAGGTTCCATCCCCCGACGTTGGAGATGTCCATGTGGAAGCCGTGTAGGGTGGCGGTGAGCGTCTCCCATAGGATGCTAGCACAGGTCACATACTGGTAGCCGACCGATACTAGTGCAGTGGCCTCTCCATACACCTGGGGAACACAGTAGAATTATTGTTATTAGTCTTGTATTATTATTTTTATGGGGGTGCTTTTCCTGGACCATCTTCTCCCTCATGTATAGTTTTTGAGATTTTAAGATGTTCGTCCCATTAGTTTGGCGATTTTAAGACCTTTCGCTCCATTTCTTTGTCAATTTTATAACCTTTCGTGCCCTTTCGGTGTCGATTTTTACCTGGCGAGCGAAAGAGAGCCTGCAATTTAGGAGGGACCGTCCTACAACCAGGACATTTCTCTTCCGATAAATGTACAAATATATCTCGAAGGGCGTCTTGGGGGTATTTTTTTAAGGTTGATAGAGGCCTAGGGAGCAAATTAAAAAAATAAATAAGAAACACAAATAAATATAAATAACAAATACAAAAATAACTCCCCTTCAGGTTATGGTAGGGCAAGGTAAAGGTAGGGTAATGATTGTAATGAAGGAAGGTAGAATAGGGTAAGGTAGGGTAGGGTAAGGTAAGGTAAGGTAAGGTAAGGTAAGGTAAGGTAAGGTAGGGTAGGGTAGGGTAGTTGCGGCTGTCTCCAATAGGATGCTATAATCTATTAATTATAATTAGGCCAACAAGCTTGACCACTAACCTCTATAACTCAAAAACGAATAACGTAATGAGCTAATATTTCTACCAACAGGGAAGAGTCAGCCAGGGTATAGGTGTGAAAATATATAGCCAATGTTTGGGCAACCCTTTGTCTCTGTTCGCTTAACAGTAAAATAATAGGAATGTGCCAGGGTTAATAGGGCCAGTTCCCTCATCCCTTGATCCAAGGGAAAAAATACATACAAGAGGCAACATTAAGGTGAGGCTGATGGACTGTTGAGGTTAAGAGGAGATGGGTCGTTTTTCTGGTCCCCTTTCTCCCTCGTGTTAAGCCCCATTTGTTTTGAGATTATAAGATGTTCGGCCCATTAGTTTGGTGATTTTCAGACCTTTTGCCCCATTTCTTTACCATTAAGAACTTTCGTGCCATTTAGGTGTCGATGTTTTCCTGGCGAGCGATAGCGAGCCTGTATTTGAAGAGGAATCGGCCTTCGGCCAGGACATATTTCTACCGAAAAATGTACAAATTTATATCGAAGGGGGGTCTTGTGGGTGTTTTTTAAAGCTTGGTGGAGGTCTAGCGAGAAAACTAAAAAATAAAGGAATACATTAATTAATAAAAAAAAAAAAACGGTCAGTCTCCCCTTATTTTGAAATCAGAAGAGTATTACAACTTACAAACAGTAGTAAACAACATTACAGTAAGATACAGATTCGCCAAAAAAAAATAAAAAAATATTAACATGCAATAACTAGAAAATATAAATAAAGTTCAGTAAAGCTTAAGGGGAGATTTCCACTTGAGGGATTTTTTTCTTAACTCCTTTCTCCCTCATGTTTAGCCCCATTGTTTTTCTTATTTTTAAACCTTCGCCCCATTATTTTGACGATTTTAAGAACTGTAGGTAGTAGGGGTAGGCAGCCCCGCCCAGGAAAGTACTACCGCCAAGGTTTCGGGAGACTCAGGGAATAGCCTGAATTCCATTTTCTCTCCCAGGCCTTGGTAGCTGGATACATATCTTTCTGCCTCACACATCAGGGGTATCAGGAAAACCCTCTTTATTTAACATACACATCCAACTTCACGACATTGCCCTACATTGCTATCCTCTATCCATAAAACTCTAGCCAATAAATATGGCAGTACAATTGTTAAGAGCAAACCTGGTGGTCCCTCGGATATCCACCCCCGGCAGGGTTGGGTCATTGACACAGGGCCCTCCCGGTCGTCATCATGCGACTGTGTCAAGAGCATTGCAACGTCCCAAAGCTGCTCGTCGGTGCAGCTTTTTCTTTAGCAATATAAGGGGACTTCACTCTAACATCAATTTTGTACACCAATTTCTTCAAGCAGAATCCCCTACTCTCCTTTTTTTGACAGAGACTCAAGTAACATCCACATCTGACACGTCTAGATTTAATTTTCCAGGTTATCAACTGCTCCAAAATTTCAGACCTAAAGGAGGTGTATGTTGCTTCGCAAAATCTGAAATTGCCCTGGAGGAGGTTACTAGTTTCAATTGTCCCTATTTTGATTATTCTATATACAAATTAATTTCTGCTGGTAAATTTAAATACATATGTTGCATCTACCGTTCCCCAAATACTCCTCCAGAGCAAAGTCTTTTTGATTCTCTGTCCTCACAACTCAGTGTCCTCAACTTAAATGCTTCTTCTGAAATCACTGTGTTGGGTGATTTTAATGTCCATAATGTTGAATGGCTCACTCATTCAGCCAGGAGTGATGATGCTGGTCTTGAATGTGAGCTATTTGCAGACTCATTTAATCTCACTCAACTAGTCAACCAACCCACCCGTGTGCCAGATAATCCTAATCATAATTCCCACCTACTGGACTTATTTTTAACAATCAATTCAGAAAATTATGATGTTACAGTGAGGTCCCCGCTTTGATCTTCTGATCACTGTCTGATACAGGCCACCTGTCTATCACCTACCACACCTTCCCACTCTGAACCTGTTTTGGTGACTAAATGGCATTACGATAGGGCAGACTGGGAGGGTCTTCAAGGTTTCTTTATTGATATTCCCTGGACCTCTTTCTTTTCTAATGATGCACACTCCACCTTGAACCACATACAAGATTTTGTAAAAATTGGAATGGAAACTTTTATTCCTCATCAAAAGTACAGTAACAGATCTAATTCACCTAAATGGTTTGACCATAATTGTGCTAGAGTAACTGAACAAAAAGCAATAGCCTACAATGCATACACAAGATCAAAACACATGAAGCCTTTAATTACTTTAGAAACATCAGAAATCATGCCAAAACTGTATTAAACCTAACTAAATCAAACTTTCTCCACAAGCAGGCAAATAAACTACTAAATAATCCAAATGATAACAAAATATTTTGGTCTACTCTTAACTCATTTAAATCCAACTTCACTACTGCTTCATCCATTCCACCATTAAAATCTCCGACTGGCAATCTTGTAAGTGACCCACGAGGTAAAGCTAACCTTCTTGCGGATATTTTCTCCACCAACTCAACCTTAGATGAAATAAATCAAGATGTCCCTGTACTTAATTTTAATTCGCCTGAAATTCCCTCACTTAAGATTCACACCAGACATGTCAAAACTATTTTGCAGAATCTCTCGGTAGATAAGACTCCTGGTCCAGATGAAATTCCTCCAATAGTACTTAAGGATTGCTCCTTGGTGCTCGCTCCTGTATTGGCAAAATGTTTCCGTCTGTGTACTCATACCTCATGCTTCCCAGTACCCTGGAAAGAAGCAAACATCCATCCAGTTCCTAAAAAGGGTGCCTCTTCAGATCCATCAAACTACAGACCAATAGCTATAACTTCCACTCTTGGTAAAGTCTTTGAAATTATATTAAATAATCACATAATTAAGCATCTTGAGAATAATAAATTAATCAGTGATAGGCAATATGGTTTTAGACGATGTCGATCAACTGCAGATATGCTTTGCATTCTTACGCATCAAATCAACCAAGCTACAGACCAACATGGTGAAACACATACAATAGCACTGGATATATCAAAGGCATTTGATAGAGTCTGGCATCAATCCTTATTGTCGAAGATGTCACACTACGGCCTTGCATCATTAGTTCCACTAATTTCTTCTTATCTTCATAACAGAAAAATACGTGTAATGGTAGATGGCCTTTATTCTCAATTTCACTCAATAAATGCTGGTGTTCCCCAGGGATCAGTTTTGGCCCCAATTCTGTTCCTCATTCATATCAATGATCTCATAATCCAATACATGCCTACGCAGATGACTCAACACTCCACAGTTCCTTCACATTTACCAATTCTTTCACCCAACCCGATCTTATAAATTCAAAAATAAACACTGCAATTTCTCTGAACCAGGACCTTTCTAGAATTAATGGATGGGGACAAAAGAATCTAGTTTCCTTTAATGCACAGAAAACCAAGTACATTCAATTTTCTAACCGACAGAATCTCACTGACTCCCATATATTTTTTAATGATGTAAATATTCCCACTTCCCCTAGTATTGACATTCTCGGTGTAACATTAACTACTAACTTGAGCTGGACACATTATGTTAGAAGCATTGCTAAGAATGCCTCTAAAAAACTGGGACTCTTGTACAGAGTTCGAGAATTCTTCACTGACGAGCAGTTGGCCGTGATATATAAAAGTCATGTGCGTTCTCAGATGGATTACTGTTCACCTCTGTGGGGTGGAAGTGGAGTGGTTGCATGGAGGCAGTTGGACAAAATTCAAAATAAAGCTATTAGATTAATCAATAACCCTGCAATCACACAGGACCTTCCTACATTATCCATACGAAGAAACGTTGCATCCCTTGCATTATTCTACAGATATTTTCACAGCAATTGTTCCGAGGAACTTGCTTCAATTGTGCCGCCTCTCCACATCTTTCCCCGTAGAACTAGGGCAGCTGAGAGCGCCCATGAATTTACACTTTCTCCTCCACAATGCAGAACTTCTGCTTATCAGAAGTCATTTATCCCCAGAGCTACTACTCTTTGGAATTCACTTCCCTCGAATTGCTTTCCACAAATATACAATCTACAAATGTTTAAATCCAGTTGTTACAAACATTTTATGAATGGAGGATGCCTTTAGGCACATGGACCTGTTTGTTTTATGTGTTTTTCCTTCCTCCGTTCATTGTCTCTTAAAAAAAAAACAAAAAAAAAAAACAAAAAAAAATGTCAACCATTTCTGTCAATTTTAAGACTTGTCGTGCCATTTAGGTGTCGATTATATTCTGGCGAGCGATAGCGAGCCTGTAATTTAAGAACAACCGGCTTTCAGCCGGGACATTTTTCTACCGAAAAATGTACAAATTTATCTTGAAAGGGGCTCAAGGGGGTGTAATCTTAAGCTTGAAGGATATCTAGGGGACCAAACTAAAAACCTCCCTTAAAAAGACTGAAAGAGACTCCTGAAATAATAATCAAAGAGTCAATCCAGAAAAGGCGGGGGATCCTGGATAAACGAGAAACCGAGAAAAATATATTACAGTAAAAAGGCTTAACAGAAATGAAGCTATAAGAGAACAAACATATCTATAACTTGAAAAATAGGACACTCCCAAATGTTTATAGTCAGAAGTAGGAAAAGTATTAGAAAGACGTTAATAGAAAATAGGACACTCCCAAATAGGACACTCCCAAATAGGACACTCCCAAATAGGACACTCCCAAATAGGACACTCCCAAATCTTTTATAGTCAGAAGTAGGACAAGTATTAGAAAGACATTAATAGAAAATGGAAGCAAGAATATGATCAACAGGGACATACTGAATCAAACCAAAGATCAAGGAAACTCAAACGACGCCAAGAAATGAGGCAATTCTGGAAAGTGTGAGAGAGAGAGAGAGAGAGAGAGAGAGAGTACAAAGGAGTACAAAGGAGTACAAAGGAAATCAAGCAACAACAGATCTAGTGACCCTTCTAGGCTGCTTGTCCTCCAAAACACTGAGGATCAAGTGTCCAAACAGTGGTTTAGAGTGGGTAAGGGAACATTGGAAAGGGAACTACTGCCCTGCCACTAACGTGGCAGGACTAGGAAGTTAGTAGGGGACATATGGGTTAGTAACTGAGGGGAGGATAAAGTTATTCATTTACAAACGCAGTCAGTCGCGGGTTTGATGCGAGATATTTGTCTAGGCGGAATTTAAATGAATCAACGGTGCTGCAGTCTATAACGTTTCGGGGAAGCCCATTCCACAAGTTGACAACTCGATTGAAGAAGAAATTCTTAGATTCGTGCGAGTTAAAAGATTTACCAATAATTTTGCAACCGTTTCCCCGTGTGTAATTAGATTGGTCGATAGTGAAGTACTTACTACAGTTCATATTGTCGATGCCTTTGATGATTTTGAACACTTGAATTAAGTCGCCTCTTAATCTGCGCTGGGTTAAAGGAAATAGATTTAATTCTCTAAGACGCTCTTCGTATGGTTTGTTCTTTAGGCTAGGTATCATTTTGGTAACTCTACGTTGAACTCGTTCTAGCTTGTTTATATCTTTTTGGTAATAAGGGCACCAGGATTGAACGCAGTATTCCAGAAGAGGGCGGACTAAGGAATTGTAAAGGGTTAGGATAACTTCTTTGGATTTATGCTCAAATGACCTGCCTATAAAGCCAATTATTTTGTTTGCCTTCTTAACAACTTCTGAACATTGTTGACTCGGTTTTAGGTTACTCGATATTGTTACTCCCAGATCGGTTTCTCTGTTTACATTCTTAAGCTGAGTGCCATTCATCGAATAGTTTGCTTTCTCATTTAGGTATCCGACATGTAGTACTTTACATTTATCCGCATTGAAACTCATTTGCCAAATTTGGGCCCAACATGACAATTTATCTAGATTGTGTTGCATATCGTCAACTTGTTCTTTTGAGAGTACGCTATTTGCAATTTTTGTATCGTCAGCAAATTTTGAGATTGTGCAGGTGAGACCCTCATCTATGTCGTTGATGTAAATTAGAAAGAGAATTGGTCCTAGTACCGATCCCTGGGGTACCCCGCTACTTACATTGGTCCATTTAGATGCCTTACCGTTTATGACTACTCTTTGCTTTCTGTTGTTGAGCCAATTTTCTATCCATTTCAACACACCGTCTTGTATTCCATGCGCTTTTAGTTTTAGCAGTAAACGTTTGTGGGGAACTTTGTCAAAGGCCTTTTGAAAATCAAGGTATATAATATCTACAGCTTTACTCTCATCGTAGAGGTTGAGGATATCGTGGAAGAAGTCTAAGAGGTTTGTTAAACAGGAACGTTTTTTACGAAAGCCGTGTTGAGTATCTTTAAGTATGTTATTTTCCTCTAAGTGATTTACGAGTCTGTCTCGTATGACCGTTTCTAGCATTTTACATACAACTGAGGTTAAGCTAATTGGACGATAGTTACTGGGTAGGGATTTGCTGCCTTTTTTGAATATCGGTGTTACGTTGGCTAGCTTCCACTGATCAGGCATAGTGCCAGACTGCAAGGATTTATTGAATAGTAATGTCAGTGGTTTGGAGAGCTCATTCTTAGCTTCCTTTAGAACTCTAGGCGAGATTGTATCAGGTCCTGGCGTTTTATTTACTTTGAGTTTATCTAAACAATTCAATACTTCTCTCTCTGTAACGGTGATATTGCTTAGAACATCTGAATTATCAATCTGAATCGGCGATGGTGTAGGGATATCACTGAGGTCTTCGGTTGTAAAAACTGATGCAAAGAAGGTATTGAGGGCATTACTCATTTGTACTTCGTCTTTGGTGTATTCTCCTTTTTCATCGACTAACGGTCCAACAGTTGAAGTAACTACTTTTTTCTTTCTGATATAACTATAGAATTCTTTCGGGTTTGTTTTACTTTGATTCGCAATATGTAACTCTAAGGTCTTTTTACTTTGCTTAATTAACTTTTTGGCTTTGCGTCGTAGCTCTACAAATTTCACCCGTTCTTCGTCATTTTGTGAGGATTTTAATCTATCATTAGCAAATTTTTTAGCAAGCAGGCAGTTTGAAATATCTTTATTCCACCATTTGGGCTTATTATTATGGCCTGGACGCCGTATTTTCGATGGTATGCAGTCTTGCACTGCTTTTAGGTAAGTGGTTTCGAATAACTTCCAAGATGTATTTATGTCGTTATTGTTAATTAAAAAGCTCCAGTCAGTTTCTTTAAACATAGCTCTAAGTTTATGGAAGTTTGCTTTCTTGAAATTAGGGACTTTTTCGATGCTACTATTTGGTTCGTTACTAGTAAACTTTAAAGTGAAAGTTATCGTACGATGGTCGCTGTTACTGAATTCATCACCAACATTCAAATTCTCTATCAATTCTTCTTTTGTTGCAAGTACAATGTCAAGAACGTTATTACCACGGGTCGGCGTTCGAACAAATTGATAAAGCGAACTCTCTTGCAAGTTCGTATACAAGTCATGTCCGGAGTGTGAAGTAAGAGTATCGCCCCACTTGGTCACAGGTAAATTAAAGTCGCCAAAAATTACGGTATCTTGTGAGTTACTTACATCTGCAATTTGTTCGTAAATTTCTCGGTCAGTTTGCACTGATTGAGCTGGAGGTCTGTATATTAACGCAAGTATTATTTTTGTACCTTTATTATTCTTTATTAGCACAAAAGATGTGTCGACGTTCACAATTTGAGGTTTTGACACGAGGGTCGGGTTAAGACTTTTTTTGATATAAAATAAAACGCCACCTCCATTTTTATTTATTCGGCTGTTCTCAAACATTACATAACCGGGAAGTGAATACTCTGCTAAAAAGTCTCTGTCTTCTGTATTGAGCCAAGATTCTGTTATGCCAATCACATCATAATTTTCTGTAAACACTAGTTCCTCTAAATCTGAAAATTTATTGCGTATGCTACGAGCGTTTGCATAGAAAACCTTTAAAGTTGCGGTTTTAGAACTCGCAGAACGTTCTTTCATCGAATTTTTGGTTCTGGTCGGATCTACATTTACATTCATGGCTGTCCTCGGTCCTCGGTCGTTATCCCTGACGGTTTTGAATTTGGGTCGTGTTGGTGGAGATTTATCCAAATTCGCGGTTCTTGACGGATTAGTATTTAATTCCTTTGTAGGTTGCCGTCCTCGCTGTCTTCGGTCCTCCTTCCTGGTTGTCCTGTGCTGAGTCGATTTCTTCTCCGAAAATCCTTCACCGCATCGTTGAGAAGACGCCCAAAACGTGCTGCTCCCACCTGGTTCAGATGAACTCCATCGTCCGAAAACAACACTCATCTCAGAGAGAGAGAGAGAGAGAGAGAGAGAGAGAGAGAGAGAGAGAGAGAGAGAGAGAGAGAGAGAGACATATTGACTAAAACCAAAGACCAAGGAAACTCAAAAGACAGCAAGAAGCGAGGCAATTCTGGAAAAAGAGAGAGAGAGAGAGAACCGTGGAGAAACAGACCGAACTAAAAGGGCACTAGCGTATGAGTGGAGGTGTTTTGAGACGCCCGTAATTAGGCTAAGTGGGCGAGCTGAATGGTCGGGGTAATCGGCCGAGGACACTGGGCGGCCAACGAGTGCGGGTGAGTATGGGTGTGTGGATGATTGCGGGGATGAGTGTGTGGGTGAGTGTGTGGATAAGTGCGGGTGAGTGTGTGGATGAGTGCGGGTGAGTGTGTGGATGAGTATGGGTGAGTGCAGAGAGGAGTATGGGTGAGTGCGGAGATGAGTATGGGTGTGTGGATGATTGCGGGGATGAGTGCGGGTGAGTGTGTGGATGAGTACGGGTGAGTGTGTGGATGAGTACGGGTGAGTGTGTGGATGAGTACGGGTGAGTGTGTGGATAAGTGCGGGTGAGTGTGTGGATGAGTGCGGGTGCGGGTGAGTGTGGGGATGAGTATGGGTGTGTGGATGAGTGTGTGGATGAGTACGGGTGAGTGTGTGGATAAGTGCGGGTGAGTGCGGGTGAGTGTGTGGATGAGTATGGGTGAGTGCGGGGATGAGTATGGGTGTGTGGATGATTGCGGGGATGAGTGCGGGTGAGTACGGGTGAGTGTGTGGATAAGTGCGGGTGAGTGTGTGGATGAGTACGGGTGAGTGTGTGGATGAGTGCGGGTGACTATGTGGGTGAGTGTGTGGTAGTGAAGGCATGGATGAATAAGATAAGTAAAGTGATCGAGAACACAAGTCAACGAACGAAGAGGCTGAACGAGTAAACGAGACAGCAAATTAGCCAAATGAAGCTTCTTTCTGTGGACGAGTGGCTTCATCATTGACAGGGGGGGCGAGTGAGCACCAAAAGAATCATTAGTGAAAGGGTACTCCGAGGCAGCTAAGAGAGTCACCCAATACCAAAGCTTCTCTAAAGAAAAGGACAAAAGTGCCCTATGAAGACGTTGAAAGGGGAGTTCTTGAAGACGTAAACTTGCAAGAATGAAAGTGGTCGAAATAAAGTTTAATTACTGAAAAGTTACACAAAATAACCGAATGAATGACACTGAAAATAATAAAATACTTCGAAAGAGCAGTAAAGAATGTCTATGCAATCACTGCAAGCAAATTGACGTAAATCAAAATAAAAGAAAAACCAAAGCAGCTACAGTAAGGCAGTAATTTAATTAACGTAAATTAGCACGTTCCACACACAATCAAAACACTTCTGGTTCTATTCCCAAGCAAGACGATTAAGTGGGTCGTACTCGCTATTTCTGGACCCCCTTCTCCCTCATGTTTAGCATATTAGCTTTGAGGTTTTAAAACGGTCGTTCCGTTAGTTTGGCGATTTTGAGACCTTCGCCTCATTTTGTTATAAATATTAGGACCTTTCGTGCCCTTTAGGTGTCGATTTTTTCCTGGCGAGCGATAGCGAGCCTCTAATTTTAAAAGGAACCGGCCTTCGGCCAGAAAATGTTTCTACCGAAAAATGTACAAATTTATATTTAGGGGGTGTTTTTCTAAGCTTGGAGGTCTAGCGAGGAAACTCAAAAATAAATTGTTTTATATATATATATATATACTGTATATATACAGTATATATATATATATATATATATATATATATATATACCGGTATATATATATATATATATATATATATATATATATATGGTAAGATCCTGTGTAGCGGGGAGAACTGTTTTTCTGATGCCTATTTACGAAGAAACAATGAACAATATCTTTAACCTAACCTAACTAAAACCTAACCTAACCTAACCTAGTCTAGTATATTAGGGGACTATTTATGAATGCAAAATGTAAAAATATATTGTAACATTACCAAATTATTCAGATATAAGTACAGGTCGGCCCGCTACACAGGATTATACCCCCAACACTCTTACTCTGCACGTACCTTCTGCTTGTACACGTTCCTCTTGTTCCAGGTGAAGGTGTAGGTGATGTTGGGGTCGGCCTCGAACACTTGCTCGAACACTGAGCCCTCCAGAGTCACCTGAAAGAGAGAGAGAGAGAGAAATATATGAGAATGTGCGTCACCGTTAAATTTTCCTCAGTTCTTTATAAGTGAGGTCTTGCAAGATACAACACGATACAATTTATAATGGCTTTTTATTCTATACTATTTATTTCGAAATTAAGTACGAATACTACTGGCATTGAAAGTTAAGGCGGTGCTGGTATTATACATCAACCGGTATCTCAAATAAAATACCTTGAAAAACAAATATTTACAAATAAAAAACATGAATATTAAAAATAAATATAATATATCACTGACAAAACGTAAGTGTTTTACCTTGAGATGCACCATAGAGAGTGCCGCAGGTACCTCTACAGGTGTGAGCTGCAACAGGAGGGTGGAGAGGTACCCCGCCACACTGCTGGAGTGGTACACCAGGTACAGGTCGCTGCCGGGGATACGTAGTGACTCCTGTACCACCTGGGAGAGAACGGTACAAGCGGGGTTAGTATGGACGGAAACCTAAGTACCACTGAATATAAACACCATATGAGGAGGAGCACTGTAAGCTGTATGGGGATCAGTACACGGTAAGGGGAAGAAGGGGGGGGGGGGTAGCTAGTACGGTCGCAATCACTAGTACCATTGGAATTTGTATGAACACAATTGAGGCAATAAATGTCGTATAATTAAATGTAGAAAACAAAACTAGGTATTTTTCGAGCATTCCTAAGATCCATGGAATAAGTACGGTCGAAATAAGTAAGACAAATTACAACCTGGATGGAAACATTGTGTAAGGCTTAAGGCTCGTCCACACAAAGCCCAAAACATTGCACAATACATGACTGGTAGCATGCCTTGAACATGCTCTATACATGCACCTGAACAAGCCCCAAACATGATGGTAAACCTGCCGTCCAGTTTAAGTTCATAATGCTACAAACACACAGCCATGAAACGTCCACACTACAGTGTCTCGAAACATGTTTGGGTGTTTGAAACGTCCAAACGAGAGATGTCGAACATGTATGCGGCATGGTCGAAACAATGTTTCGAACATGCCGCAATACATGTCTCCCTACCGTGTGGCCGAGCCCTTAGACAATAAATAAATAATCGAATATGAACCTAACATGGTTACAGGTAAGGAATAGTGTACAGCCTGGAGGAAAGGTACATCAAAGACAAAGGAGGGGATATTAGTACTGTCGGAATGGAAAGTTTCACAAAATACGCTTATGAAAAATTGTAATGACCTCTACATAATAAAACAGACCCTCGCCAATTGACGCTTGTTATCAGTAGCTTTTGAGCCACCGGATGTTAGCTGCTCAAAAAAGCCCCAACTTAGCCAAGCAATAACAAGAGTATTACTGATGCTCAATAACAATAACAAGAGTATTACTGATGTTCAATAACAATAACAAGAGTATTACTGATGCTCAATAACAATAACAATAGTATTACTGATGTTCAATAACAAGAGTATTACTGATGCTCAATAACAATAACAAGAGTATTACTGATGCTCAATAACAATAACAAGAGTATTACTGATGCTCAATAACAATAACAATAGTATTACTGATGTTCAATAACAAGAGTATTACTGATGCTCAATAACAATAACAAGAGTATTACTGATGCTCAATAACAATAACAAGAGTATTACTGATGCTCAATAACAATAACAATAGTATTACTGATGTTCAATAACAAGAGTATTACTGATGCTCAATAACAATAACAAGAGTATTACTGATGCTCAATAACAATAACAATAGTATTACTGATGTTCAATAACAAGAGTATTACTGATGCTCAATAACAATAGTATTACTGATGTTCAATAACAAGAGTATTACTGATGCTCAATAACAAT
>JBAKBP010034684.1:0-20421 GCA_037953745.1 Lithodes maja | reverse complement strand
ATGTCTACCTCTCATGTATTAAGATAGCCCAGTTATAGAGGCTCTAAATCCCGTTTTGTGTCTCCACCATACAAGACCAAATCACTTTAGTGTCCAATCTCAGAAAATAGTTTTTGAGAAATTATTATTTTGTCAATTCAATGTTAATTATCTTAGTTTTTAGGGTGATTTTAGCTGTATTATATGTCTACCTCTCATGTATTAAGATAGCCCAGTTATAGAGGCTCTAAATCCCGTTTTGTGTCTCCACCATACAAGACCAAATCACTTTAGTGTCCAATCTCAGAAAATAGTTTTTGAGAAATTATTATTTTGTCAATTCAATGTTAATTATCTTAGTTTTTAGGGTGATTTTAGCTGTATTATATGTCTACCTCTCATGTATTAAGATAGCCCAGTTATAGAGGCTCTAAATCCCGTTTTGTGTCTCCACCATACAAGACCAAATCACTTTAGTGTCCAATCTCAGAAAATAGTTTTTGAGAAATTATTATTTTGTCAATTCAATGTTAATTATCTTAGTTTTTAGGGTGATTTTAGCTGTATTATATGTCTACCTCTCATGTATTAAGATAGCCCAGTTATAGAGGCTCTAAATCCCGTTTTGTGTCTCCACCATACAAGACCAAATCACTTTAGTGTCCAATCTCAGAAAATAGTTTTTGAGAAATTATTATTTTGTCAATTCAATGTTAATTATCTTAGTTTTTAGGGTGATTTTAGCTGTATTATATGTCTACCTCTCATGTATTAAGATAGCCCAGTTATAGAGGCTCTAAATCCCGTTTTGTGTCTCCACCATACAAGACCAAATCACTTTAGTGTCCAATCTCAGAAAATAGTTTTTGAGAAATTATTATTTTGTCAATTCAATGTTAATTATCTTAGTTTTTAGGGTGATTTTAGCTGTATTATATGTCTACCTCTCATGTATTAAGATAGCCCAGTTATAGAGGCTCTAAATCCCGTTTTGTGTCTCCACCATACAAGACCAAATCACTTTAGTGTCCAATCTCAGAAAATAGTTTTTGAGAAATTATTATTTTGTCAATTCAATGTTAATTATCTTAGTTTTTAGGGTGATTTTAGCTGTATTATATGTCTACCTCTCATGTATTAAGATAGCCCAGTTATAGAGGCTCTAAATCCCGTTTTGTGTCTCCACCATACAAGACCAAATCACTTTAGTGTCCAATCTCAGAAAATAGTTTTTGAGAAATTATTATTTTGTCAATTCAATGTTAATTATCTTAGTTTTTAGGGTGATTTTAGCTGTATTATATGTCTACCTCTCATGTATTAAGATAGCCCAGTTATAGAGGCTCTAAATCCCGTTTTGTGTCTCCACCATACAAGACCAAATCACTTTAGTGTCCAATCTCAGAAAATAGTTTTTGAGAAATTATTATTTTGTCAATTCAATGTTAATTATCTTAGTTTTTAGGGTGATTTTAGCTGTATTATATGTCTACCTCTCATGTATTAAGATAGCCCAGTTATAGAGGCTCTAAATCCCGTTTTGTGTCTCCACCATACAAGACCAAATCACTTTAGTGTCCAATCTCAGAAAATAGTTTTTGAGAAATTATTATTTTGTCAATTCAATGTTAATTATCTTAGTTTTTAGGGTGATTTTAGCTGTATTATATGTCTACCTCTCATGTATTAAGATAGCCCAGTTATAGAGGCTCTAAATCCCGTTTTGTGTCTCCACCATACAAGACCAAATCACTTTAGTGTCCAATCTCAGAAAATAGTTTTTGAGAAATTATTATTTTGTCAATTCAATGTTAATTATCTTAGTTTTTAGGGTGATTTTAGCTGTATTATATGTCTACCTCTCATGTATTAAGATAGCCCAGTTATAGAGGCTCTAAATCCCGTTTTGTGTCTCCACCATACAAGACCAATTCACTTTAGTGTCCAATCTCAGAAAATAGTTTTTGAGAAATTATTATTTTGTCAATTCAATGTTAATTATCTTAGTTTTTAGGGTGATTTTAGCTGTATTATATGTCTACCTCTCATGTATTAAGATAGCCCAGTTATAGAGGCTCTAAATCCCGTTTTGTGTCTCCACCATACAAGACCAATTCACTTTAGTGTCCAATCTCAGAAAATAGTTTTTGAGAAATTATTATTTTGTCAATTCAATGTTAATTATCTTAGTTTTTAGGGTGATTTTAGCTGTATTATATGTCTACCTCTCATGTATTAAGATAGCCCAGTTATAGAGGCTCTAAATCCCGTTTTGTGTCTCCACCATACAAGACCAAATCACTTTAGTGTCCAATCTCAGAAAATAGTTTTTGAGAAATTATTATTTTGTCAATTCAATGTTAATTATCTTAGTTTTTAGGGTGATTTTAGCTGTATTATATGTCTACCTCTCATGTATTAAGATAGCCCAGTTATAGAGGCTCTAAATCCCGTTTTGTGTCTCCACCATACAAGACCAAATCACTTTAGTGTCCAATCTCAGAAAATAGTTTTTGAGAAATTATTATTTTGTCAATTCAATGTTAATTATCTTAGTTTTTAGGGTGATTTTAGCTGTATTATATGTCTACCTCTCATGTATTAAGATAGCCCAGTTATAGAGGCTCTAAATCCCGTTTTGTGTCTCCACCATACAAGACCAAATCACTTTAGTGTCCAATCTCAGAAAATAGTTTTTGAGAAATTATTATTTTGTCAATTCAATGTTAATTATCTTAGTTTTTAGGGTGATTTTAGCTGTATTATATGTCTACCTCTCATGTATTAAGATAGCCCAGTTATAGAGGCTCTAAATCCCGTTTTGTGTCTCCACCATACAAGACCAAATCACTTTAGTGTCCAATCTCAGAAAATAGTTTTTGAGAAATTATTATTTTGTCAATTCAATGTTAATTATCTTAGTTTTTAGGGTGATTTTAGCTGTATTATATGTCTACCTCTCATGTATTAAGATAGCCCAGTTATAGAGGCTCTAAATCCCGTTTTGTGTCTCCACCATACAAGACCAATTCACTTTAGTGTCCAATCTCAGAAAATAGTTTTTGAGAAATTATTATTTTGTCAATTCAATGTTAATTATCTTAGTTTTTAGGGTGATTTTAGCTGTATTATATGTCTACCTCTCATGTATTAAGATAGCCCAGTTATAGAGGCTCTAAATCCCGTTTTGTGTCTCCACCATACAAGACCAAATCACTTTAGTGTCCAATCTCAGAAAATAGTTTTTGAGAAATTATTATTTTGTCAATTCAATGTTAATTATCTTAGTTTTTAGGGTGATTTTAGCTGTATTATATGTCTACCTCTCATGTATTAAGATAGCCCAGTTATAGAGGCTCTAAATCCCGTTTTGTGTCTCCACCATACAAGACCAATTCACTTTAGTGTCCAATCTCAGAAAATAGTTTTTGAGAAATTATTATTTTGTCAATTCAATGTTAATTATCTTAGTTTTTAGGGTGATTTTAGCTGTATTATATGTCTACCTCTCATGTATTAAGATAGCCCAGTTATAGAGGCTCTAAATCCCGTTTTGTGTCTCCACCATACAAGACCAATTCACTTTAGTGTCCAATCTCAGAAAATAGTTTTTGAGAAATTATTATTTTGTCAATTCAATGTTAATTATCTTAGTTTTTAGGGTGATTTTAGCTGTATTATATGTCTACCTCTCATGTATTAAGATAGCCCAGTTATAGAGGCTCTAAATCCCGTTTTGTGTCTCCACCATACAAGACCAATTCACTTTAGTGTCCAATCTCAGAAAATAGTTTTTGAGAAATTATTATTTTGTCAATTCAATGTTAATTATCTTAGTTTTTAGGGTGATTTTAGCTGTATTATATGTCTACCTCTCATGTATTAAGATAGCCCAGTTATAGAGGCTCTAAATCCCGTTTTGTGTCTCCACCATACAAGACCAATTCACTTTAGTGTCCAATCTCAGAAAATAGTTTTTGAGAAATTATTATTTTGTCAATTCAATGTTAATTATCTTAGTTTTTAGGGTGATTTTAGCTGTATTATATGTCTACCTCTCATGTATTAAGATAGCCCAGTTATAGAGGCTCTAAATCCCGTTTTGTGTCTCCACCATACAAGACCAAATCACTTTAGTGTCCAATCTCAGAAAATAGTTTTTGAGAAATTATTATTTTGTCAATTCAATGTTAATTATCTTAGTTTTTAGGGTGATTTTAGCTGTATTATATGTCTACCTCTCATGTATTAAGATAGCCCAGTTATAGAGGCTCTAAATCCCGTTTTGTGTCTCCACCATACAAGACCAAATCACTTTAGTGTCCAATCTCAGAAAATAGTTTTTGAGAAATTATTATTTTGTCAATTCAATGTTAATTATCTTAGTTTTTAGGGTGATTTTAGCTGTATTATATGTCTACCTCTCATGTATTAAGATAGCCCAGTTATAGAGGCTCTAAATCCCGTTTTGTGTCTCCACCATACAAGACCAAATCACTTTAGTGTCCAATCTCAGAAAATAGTTTTTGAGAAATTATTATTTTGTCAATTCAATGTTAATTATCTTAGTTTTTAGGGTGATTTTAGCTGTATTATATGTCTACCTCTCATGTATTAAGATAGCCCAGTTATAGAGGCTCTAAATCCCGTTTTGTGTCTCCACCATACAAGACCAAATCACTTTAGTGTCCAATCTCAGAAAATAGTTTTTGAGAAATTATTATTTTGTCAATTCAATGTTAATTATCTTAGTTTTTAGGGTGATTTTAGCTGTATTATATGTCTACCTCTCATGTATTAAGATAGCCCAGTTATAGAGGCTCTAAATCCCGTTTTGTGTCTCCACCATACAAGACCAAATCACTTTAGTGTCCAATCTCAGAAAATAGTTTTTGAGAAATTATTATTTTGTCAATTCAATGTTAATTATCTTAGTTTTTAGGGTGATTTTAGCTGTATTATATGTCTACCTCTCATGTATTAAGATAGCCCAGTTATAGAGGCTCTAAATCCCGTTTTGTGTCTCCACCATACAAGACCAAATCACTTTAGTGTCCAATCTCAGAAAATAGTTTTTGAGAAATTATTATTTTGTCAATTCAATGTTAATTATCTTAGTTTTTAGGGTGATTTTAGCTGTATTATATGTCTACCTCTCATGTATTAAGATAGCCCAGTTATAGAGGCTCTAAATCCCGTTTTGTGTCTCCACCATACAAGACCAAATCACTTTAGTGTCCAATCTCAGAAAATAGTTTTTGAGAAATTATTATTTTGTCAATTCAATGTTAATTATCTTAGTTTTTAGGGTGATTTTAGCTGTATTATATGTCTACCTCTCATGTATTAAGATAGCCCAGTTATAGAGGCTCTAAATCCCGTTTTGTGTCTCCACCATACAAGACCAAATCACTTTAGTGTCCAATCTCAGAAAATAGTTTTTGAGAAATTATTATTTTGTCAATTCAATGTTAATTATCTTAGTTTTTAGGGTGATTTTAGCTGTATTATATGTCTACCTCTCATGTATTAAGATAGCCCAGTTATAGAGGCTCTAAATCCCGTTTTGTGTCTCCACCATACAAGACCAAATCACTTTAGTGTCCAATCTCAGAAAATAGTTTTTGAGAAATTATTATTTTGTCAATTCAATGTTAATTATCTTAGTTTTTAGGGTGATTTTAGCTGTATTATATGTCTACCTCTCATGTATTAAGATAGCCCAGTTATAGAGGCTCTAAATCCCGTTTTGTGTCTCCACCATACAAGACCAAATCACTTTAGTGTCCAATCTCAGAAAATAGTTTTTGAGAAATTATTATTTTGTCAATTCAATGTTAATTATCTTAGTTTTTAGGGTGATTTTAGCTGTATTATATGTCTACCTCTCATGTATTAAGATAGCCCAGTTATAGAGGCTCTAAATCCCGTTTTGTGTCTCCACCATACAAGACCAATTCACTTTAGTGTCCAATCTCAGAAAATAGTTTTTGAGAAATTATTATTTTGTCAATTCAATGTTAATTATCTTAGTTTTTAGGGTGATTTTAGCTGTATTATATGTCTACCTCTCATGTATTAAGATAGCCCAGTTATAGAGGCTCTAAATCCCGTTTTGTGTCTCCACCATACAAGACCAATTCACTTTAGTGTCCAATCTCAGAAAATAGTTTTTGAGAAATTATTATTTTGTCAATTCAATGTTAATTATCTTAGTTTTTAGGGTGATTTTAGCTGTATTATATGTCTACCTCTCATGTATTAAGATAGCCCAGTTATAGAGGCTCTAAATCCCGTTTTGTGTCTCCACCATACAAGACCAATTCACTTTAGTGTCCAATCTCAGAAAATAGTTTTTGAGAAATTATTATTTTGTCAATTCAATGTTAATTATCTTAGTTTTTAGGGTGATTTTAGCTGTATTATATGTCTACCTCTCATGTATTAAGATAGCCCAGTTATAGAGGCTCTAAATCCCGTTTTGTGTCTCCACCATACAAGACCAATTCACTTTAGTGTCCAATCTCAGAAAATAGTTTTTGAGAAATTATTATTTTGTCAATTCAATGTTAATTATCTTAGTTTTTAGGGTGATTTTAGCTGTATTATATGTCTACCTCTCATGTATTAAGATAGCCCAGTTATAGAGGCTCTAAATCCCGTTTTGTGTCTCCACCATACAAGACCAAATCACTTTAGTGTCCAATCTCAGAAAATAGTTTTTGAGAAATTATTATTTTGTCAATTCAATGTTAATTATCTTAGTTTTTAGGGTGATTTTAGCTGTATTATATGTCTACCTCTCATGTATTAAGATAGCCCAGTTATAGAGGCTCTAAATCCCGTTTTGTGTCTCCACCATACAAGACCAATTCACTTTAGTGTCCAATCTCAGAAAATAGTTTTTGAGAAATTATTATTTTGTCAATTCAATGTTAATTATCTTAGTTTTTAGGGTGATTTTAGCTGTATTATATGTCTACCTCTCATGTATTAAGATAGCCCAGTTATAGAGGCTCTAAATCCCGTTTTGTGTCTCCACCATACAAGACCAAATCACTTTAGTGTCCAATCTCAGAAAATAGTTTTTGAGAAATTATTATTTTGTCAATTCAATGTTAATTATCTTAGTTTTTAGGGTGATTTTAGCTGTATTATATGTCTACCTCTCATGTATTAAGATAGCCCAGTTATAGAGGCTCTAAATCCCGTTTTGTGTCTCCACCATACAAGACCAATTCACTTTAGTGTCCAATCTCAGAAAATAGTTTTTGAGAAATTATTATTTTGTCAATTCAATGTTAATTATCTTAGTTTTTAGGGTGATTTTAGCTGTATTATATGTCTACCTCTCATGTATTAAGATTGCCCAGTTATAGAGGCTCTAAATCCCGTTTTGTGTCTCCACCATACAAGACCAATTCACTTTAGTGTCCAATCTCAGAAAATAGTTTTTGAGAAATTATTATTTTGTCAATTCAATGTTAATTTTCTTAGTTTTTAGGGTGATTTTAGCTGTATTATATGTCTACCTCTCATGTATTAAGATAGCCCAGTTATAGAGGCTCTAAATCCCGTTTTGTGTCTCCACCATACAAGACCAATTCACTTTAGTGTCCAATCTCAGAAAATAGTTTTTGAGAAATTATTATTTTGTCAATTCAATGTTAATTATCTTAGTTTTTAGGGTGATTTTAGCTGTATTATATGTCTACCTCTCATGTATTAAGATAGCCCAGTTATAGAGGCTCTAAATCCCGTTTTGTGTCTCCACCATACAAGACCAATTCACTTTAGTGTCCAATCTCAGAAAATAGTTTTTGAGAAATTATTATTTTGTCAATTCAATGTTAATTATCTTAGTTTTTAGGGTGATTTTAGCTGTATTATATGTCTACCTCTCATGTATTAAGATAGCCCAGTTATAGAGGCTCTAAATCCCGTTTTGTGTCTCCACCATACAAGACCAATTCACTTTAGTGTCCAATCTCAGAAAATAGTTTTTGAGAAATTATTATTTTGTCAATTCAATGTTAATTATCTTAGTTTTTAGGGTGATTTTAGCTGTATTATATGTCTACCTCTCATGTATTAAGATAGCCCAGTTATAGAGGCTCTAAATCCCGTTTTGTGTCTCCACCATACAAGACCAATTCACTTTAGTGTCCAATCTCAGAAAATAGTTTTTGAGAAATTATTATTTTGTCAATTCAATGTTAATTATCTTAGTTTTTAGGGTGATTTTAGCTGTATTATATGTCTACCTCTCATGTATTAAGATAGCCCAGTTATAGAGGCTCTAAATCCCGTTTTGTGTCTCCACCATACAAGACCAAATCACTTTAGTGTCCAATCTCAGAAATTAGTTTTTGAGAAATTATTATTTTGTCAATTCAATGTTAATTATTTTAGTTTTTAGGGTGATTTTAGCTGTATTATATGTCTACCTCTCATGTATTAAGATAGCCCAGTTATAGAGGCTCTAAATCCCGTTTTGTGTCTCCACCATACAAGACCAAATCACTTTAGTGTCCAATCTCAGAAAATAGTTTTTGAGAAATTATTATTTTGTCAATTCAATGTTAATTATCTTAGTTTTTAGGGTGATTTTAGCTGTATTATATGTCTACCTCTCATGTATTAAGATAGCCCAGTTATAGAGGCTCTAAATCCCGTTTTGTGTCTCCACCATACAAGACCAAATCACTTTAGTGTCCAATCTCAGAAAATAGTTTTTGAGAAATTATTATGTTGTCAATTCAATGTTAATTATCTTAGTTTTTAGGGTGATTTTAGCTGTATTATATGTCTACCTCTCATGTATTAAGATAGCCCAGTTATAGAGGCTCTAAATCCCGTTTTGTGTCTCCACCATACAAGACCAAATCACTTTAGTGTCCAATCTCAGAAAATAGTTTTTGAGAAATTATTATTTTGTCAATTCAATGTTAATTATCTTAGTTTTTAGGGTGATTTTAGCTGTATTATATGTCTACCTCTCGTGTAGATAGCCCAGTTATAGAGGCTCTAAATCCCGTTTTGTGTCTCCACCATACAAGACCAAATCACTTTAGTGTCCAATCTCAGAAAATAGTTTTTGAGAAAATATTATTTTGTCAATTCAATGTTAATTATCTTAGTTTTTAGGGTGATTTTAGCTGTATTATATGTCCACCTCTCATGTATTAATATAGCCCAGTTATAGAGGCTCTAAATCCCGTTTTGTGTCTCCACCATACAAGACCAATTCACTTTAGTGTCCAATCTCAGAAAATAGTTTTTGAGAAAATATTATTTTGTCAATTCAATGTTAATTATCTTAGTTTTTAGGGTGATTTTAGCTGTATTATATGTCCACCTCTCATGTATTAATATAGCCCAGTTATAGAGGCTCTAAATCCCGTTTTGTGTCTCCACCATACAAGACCAATTCACTTTAGTGTCCAATCTCAGAAAATAGTTTTTGAGAAATTATTATTTTGTCAATTCAATGTTAATTATCTTAGTTTTTAGGGTGATTTTAGCTGTATTATATGTCCACCTCTCATGTATTAAGGTAGCCCAGTTATAGAGGCTCTAAATCCCGTTTTGTGTCTCCACCATACAAGACCAAATCACTTTAGTGTCCAATCTCAGAAAATAGTTTTTGAGAAATTATTATTTTGTCAATTCAATGTTAATTATCTTAGTTTTTAGGGTGATTTTAGCTGTATTATATGTCTACCTCTCATGTATTAAGATAGCCCAGTTATAGAGGCTCTAAATCCCGTTTTATGTCTCCACCATACAAGACCAATTCACTTTAGTGTCCAATCTCAGAAAATAGTTTTTGAGAAATTATTATTTTGTCAATTCAATGTTAATTATCTTAGTTTTTAGGGTGATTTTAGCTGTATTATATGTCTACCTCTCATGTATTAAGATAGCCCAGTTATAGAGGCTCTAAATCCCGTTTTATGTCTCCACCATACAAGACCAATTCACTTTAGTGTCCAATCTCAGAAAATAGTTTTTGAGAAATTATTATTTTGTCAATTCAATGTTAATTAGACTAGTTTTTAGGGTGATTTTAGCTCTATTATATGTCTACCTCTCATGTATTAAGATAGCCCAGTTATAGAGGCTCTAAATCCCGTTTTATGTCTCCACCATACAAGACCAATTCACTTTAGTGTCCAATCTCAGAAAATAGTTTTTGAGAAAATATTATTTTGTCAATTCAATGTTAATTAGACTAGTTTTTAGGGTGATTTTAGCTCTATTATATGTCTACCTCTCATGTATTAAGATAGCCCAGTTATAGAGGCTCTAAATCCCGTTTTATGTCTCCACCATACAAGACCAATTCACTTTTGTGTCCAATCTCAGAAAATAGTTTTTGAGAAAATATTATTTTGTCAATTCAATGTTAATTATCTTAGTTTTTAGGGTGATTTTAGCTCTATTATATGTCTACCTCTCGTTTAGATAGCCCAGTTATAGAGGCTCTAAATCCCGTTTTATGTCTCCATCATACAAGACCAATTCACTTTAGTGTCCAATCTCAGAAAATAGTTTTTGAGAAAATATTATTTTGTCAATTCAATGTTAATTAGACTAGTTTTTTGGGTGATTTTAGCTCTATTATATGTCTACCTCTCGTGTAGATAGCCCAGTTATAGAGGCTCTAAATCCCGTTTTATGTATCCACCATACAAGACCAATTCACTTTAGTGTCCAATCTCAGAAAATAGTTTTTGAGAAAATATTATTTTGTCAATTCAATGTTAATTAGACTAGTTTTTAGGGTGATTTTAGCTCTATTATATGTCTACCTCTCATGTATTAAGATAGCCCAGTTATAGAGGCTCTAAATCCCGTTTTGTGTCTCCACCATACAAGACCAATTCACTTTAGTGTCCAATCTCAGAAAATAGTTTTTGAGAAAATATTATTTTGTCAATTCAATGTTAATTAGACTAGTTTTTAGGGTGATTTTAGCTCTATTATATGTCTACCTCTCATGTATTAAGATAGCCCAGTTATAGAGGCTCTAAATCCCGTTTTGTGTCTCCACCATACAAGACCAATTCACTTTAGTGTCCAATCTCAGAAAATAGTTTTTGAGAAAATATTATTTTGTCAATTCAATGTTAATTATCTTAGTTTTTAGGGTGATTTTAGCTCTATTATATGTCTACCTCTCATGTATTAAGATAGCCCAGTTATAGAGGCTCTAAATCCCGTTTTATGTCTCCACCATACAAGACCAATTCACTTTAGTGTCCAATCTCAGAAAATAGTTTTTGAGAAATTATTATTTTGTCAATTCAATGTTAATTATCTTAGTTTTTAGGGTGATTTTAGCTGTATTATATGTCTACCTCTCGTGTAGATAGCCCAGTTATAGAGGCTCTAAATCCCGTTTTGTGTCTCCACCATACAAGACCAATTCACTTTAGTGTCCAATCTCAGAAAATAGTTTTTTGAGAAATTATTATTTTGTCAATTCAATGTTAATTATCTTAGTTTTTAGGGTGATTTTAGCTGTATTATATGTCTACCTCTCGTGTAGATAGCCCAGTTATAGAGGCTCTAAATCCCGTTTTGTGTCTCCACCATACAAGACCAATTCACTTTAGTGTCCAATCTCAGAAAATAGTTTTTGAGAAATTATTATTTTGTCAATTCAATGTTAATTATCTTAGTTTTTAGGGTGATTTTAGCTGTATTATATGTCTACCTCTCGTGTAGATAGCCCAGTTATAGAGGCTCTAAATCCCGTTTTGTGTCTCCACCATACAAGACCAATTCACTTTAGTGTCCAATCTCAGAAAATAGTTTTTGAGAAAATATTATTTTGTCAATTCAATGTTAATTATCTTAGTTTTTAGGGTGATTTTAGCTGTATTATATGTCTACCTCTCGTGTAGATAGCCCAGTTATAGAGGCTCTAAATCCCGTTTTATGTCTCCACCATACAAGACCAATTCACTTTAGTGTCCAATCTCAGAAAATAGTTTTTGAGAAATTATTATTTTGTCAATTCAATGTTAATTATCTTAGTTTTTAGGGTGATTTTAGCTGTATTATATGTCTACCTCTCGTGTAGATAGCCCAGTTATAGAGGCTCTAAATCCCGTTTTATGTCTCCACCATACAAGACCAATTCACTTTAGTGTCCAATCTCAGAAAATCGTTTTTGAGAAATTATTATTTTGTCAATTCAATGTTAATTAGACTAGTTTTTAGGGTGATTTCAGCTGTATTATATGTCTACCTCTCGTGTAGATAGCCCAGTTATAGAGGCTCTAAATCCCGTTTTGTGTCTCCACCATACAAGACCAAATCACTTTAGTGTCCAATCTCAGAAAATAGTTTTTGAGAAATTATTATTTTGTCAATTCAATGTTAATTATCTTAGTTTTTAGGGTGATTTTAGCTGTATTATATGTCTACCTCTCATGTATTAAGATAGCCCAGTTATAGAGGCTCTAAATCCCGTTTTGTGTCTCCACCATACAAGACCAAATCACTTTAGTGTCCAATCTCAGAAAATAGTTTTTGAGAAATTATTATTTTGTCAATTCAATGTTAATTATCTTAGTTTTTAGGGTGATTTTAGCTCTATTATATGTCTACCTCTCATGTATTAAGATAGCCCAGTTATAGAGGCTCTAAATCCCGTTTTGTGTCTCCACCATACAAGACCAATTCACTTTAGTGTCCAATCTCAGAAAATAGTTTTTGAGAAAATATTATTTTGTCAATTCAATGTTAATTAGACTAGTTTTTAGGGTGATTTTAGCTCTATTATATGTCTACCTCTCATGTATTAAGATAGCCCAGTTATATAGGCTCTAAATCCCGTTTTATGTATCCACCATACAAGACCAATTCACTTTAGTGTCCAATCTCAGAAAATAGTTTTTGAGAAAATATTATTTTGTCAATTCAATGTTAATTAGACTAGTTTTTAGGGTGATTTTAGCTCTATTATATGTCTACCTCTCATGTATTAAGATAGCCCAGTTATAGAGGCTCTAAATCCCGTTTTATGTCTCCACCATACAAGACCAATTCACTTTAGTGTCCAATCTCAGAAAATAGTTTTTGAGAAAATATTATTTTGTCAATTCAATGTAAATTAGACTAGTTTTTAGGGTGATTTTAGCTCTATTATATGTCTACCTCTCATGTATTAAGATAGCCCAGTTATAGAGGCTCTAAATCCCGTTTTATGTCTCCACCATACAAGACCAATTCACTTTAGTGTCCAATCTCAGAAAATAGTTTTTGAGAAAATATTATTTTGTCAATTCAATGTTAATTAGACTAGTTTTTAGGGTGATTTTAGCTCTATTATATGTCTACCTCTCGTGTATTAAGATAGCCCAGTTATAGAGGCTCTAAATCCCGTTTTATGTCTCCACCATACAAGACCAATTCACTTTAGTGTCCAATCTCAGAAAATAGTTTTTGAGAAATTATTATTTTGTCAATTCAATGTTAATTATCTTAGTTTTTAGGGTGATTTTAGCTGTATTATATGTCTACCTCTCATGTATTAAGATAGCCCAGTTATAGAGGCTCTAAATCCCGTTTTGAGTCTCCACCATACAAGACCAAATCACTTTAGTGTCCAATCTCAGAAAATAGTTTTTGAGAAATTATTATTTTGTCAATTCAATGTTAATTAGACTAGTTTTTAGGGTGATTTTAGCTCTATTATATGTCTACCTCTCATGTATTAAGATAGCCCAGTTATAGAGGCTCTAAATCCCGTTTTATGTCTCCACCATACAAGACCAATTCACTTTAGTGTCCAATCTCAGAAAATAGTTTTTGAGAAAATATTATTTTGTCAATTCAATGTTAATTAGACTAGTTTTTAGGGTGATTTTAGCTCTATTATATGTCTACCTCTCGTGTATTAAGATAGCCCAGTTATAGAGGCTCTAAATCCCGTTTTATGTCTCCACCATACAAGACCAATTCACTTTAGTGTCCAATCTCAGAAAATAGTTTTTGAGAAATTATTATTTTGTCAATTCAATGTTAATTATCTTAGTTTTTAGGGTGATTTTAGCTGTATTATATGTCTACCTCTCATGTATTAAGATAGCCCAGTTATAGAGGCTCTAAATCCCGTTTTGAGTCTCCACCATACAAGACCAAATCACTTTAGTGTCCAATCTCAGAAAATAGTTTTTGAGAAATTATTATTTTGTCAATTCAATGTTAATTAGACTAGTTTTTAGGGTGATTTTAGCTCTATTATATGTCTACCTCTCGTGTAGATAGCCCAGTTATAGAGGCTCTAAATCCCGTTTTGTGTCTCCACCATACAAGACCAATTCACTTTAGTGTCCAATCTCAGAAAATAGTTTTTGAGAAAATATTATTTTGTCAATTCAATGTTAATTATCTTAGTTTTTAGGGTGATTTTAGCTCTATTATATGTCTACCTCTCGTGTAGATAGCCCAGTTATAGAGGCTCTAAATTCCGTTTTGTGTCTCCACCATACAAGACCAATTCACTTTAGTGTCCAATCTCAGAAAATAGTTTTTGAAAAAATATTATTTTGTCAATTCAATGTTAATTAGACTAGTTTTTAGGGTGATTTTAGCTCTATTATATGTCTACCTCTCATGTATTAAGATAGCCCAGTTATAGAGGCTCTAAATCCCGTTTTATGTCTCCACCATACAAGACCAATTCACTTTAGTGTCCAATCTCAGAAAATAGTTTTTGAGAAAATATTATTTTGTCAATTCAATGTTAATTAGACTAGTTTTTATGGTGATTTTAGCTCTATTATATGTCTACCTCTCGTGTAGATAGCCCAGTTATAGAGGCTCTAAATCCCGTTTTATGTCTCCACCATACAAGACCAATTCACTTTAGTGTCTAATCTCAGAAAATAGTTTTTGAGAAAATATTATTTTGTCAATTCAATGTTAATTAGACTAGTTTTTAGGGTGATTTTAGCTCTATTATATGACTACCTCTCATGTATTAAGATAGCCCAGTTATAGAGGCTCTAAATCCCGTTTTATGTCTCCACCATACAAGACCAATTCACTTTAGTGTCCAATCTCAGAAAATAGTTTTTGAGAAATTATTATTTTGTCAATTCAATGTTAATTATCTTAGTTTTTAGGGTGATTTTAGCTGTATTATATGTCTACCTCTCATGTATTAAGATAGCCCAGTTATAGAGGCTCTAAATCCCGTTTTGAGTCTCCACCATACAAGACCAAATCACTTTAGTGTCCAATCTCAGAAAATAGTTTTTGAGAAATTATTATTTTGTCAATTCAATGTTAATTATCTTAGTTTTTAGGGTGATTTTAGCTCTATTATATGTCTACCTCTCATGTAGATAGCCCAGTTATAGAGGCTCTAAATCCCGTTTTATGTCTCCACCATACAAGACCAATTCACTTTAGTGTCCAATCTCAGAAAATAGTTTTTGAGAAAATATTATTTTGTCAATTCAATGTTAATTAGACTAGTTTTTAGGGTGATTTTAGCTCTATTATATGTCTACCTCTCGTGTAGATAGCCCAGTTATAGAG
Organism: Lithodes maja; assembly: GCA_037953745.1. NCBI lineage: Eukaryota > Metazoa > Arthropoda > Malacostraca > Decapoda > Lithodidae > Lithodes > Lithodes maja. Next base: position 4,881 of record JBAKBP010034684.1, on the reverse strand, counting down.
GCTCTAAATCCCGTTTTGTGTCTCCACCATACAAGACCAATTCACTTTAGTGTCCAATCTCAGAAAATAGTTTTTGAGAAAATATTATTTTGTCAATTCAATGTTAATTATCTTAGTTTTTAGGGTGATTTTAGCTCTATTATATGTCTACCTCTCGTGTAGATAGCCCAGTTATAGAGGCTCTAAATCCCGTTTTGTGTCTCCACCATACAAGACCAATTCACTTTAGTGTCCAATCTCAGAAAATAGTTTTTGAGAAAATATTATTTTGTCAATTCAATGTTAATTAGACTAGTTTTTAGGGTGATTTTAGCTCTATTATATGTCTACCTCTCATGTATTAAGATAGCCCACTTATAGAGGCTCTAAATCCCGTTTTTATGTCTCCACCATACAAGACCAAATCACTTTAGTGTCCAATCTCAGAAAATAGTTTTTGAGAAAATATTATTTTGTCAATTCAATGTTAATTAGACTAGTTTTTAGGGTGATTTTAGCTCTATTATATGTCTACCTCTCGTGTAGATAGCCCAGTTATAGAGGCTCTAAATCCCGTTTTATGTCTCCACCATACAAGACCAATTCACTTTAGTGTCCAATCTCAGAAAATAGTTTTTGAGAAAATATTATTTTGTCAATACAATGTTAATTATCTTAGTTTTTAGGGTGATTTTAGTTCTATTATATGTCTACCTCTCGTGTAGATAGCCCAGTTATAGAGGCTCTAAATCCCGTTTTATGTCTCCACCATACAAGACCAATTCACTTTAGTGTCCAATCTCAGAAAATAGTTTTTGAGAAAATATTATTTTGTCAATTCAATGATAATTAGACTAGTTTTTAGGGTGATTTTATCTGTATTATATGTCTACCTCTCATGTATTAAGATAGCCCAGTTATAGAGGCTCTAAATCCCGTTTTATGTCTCCACCATACAAGACCAATTCACTTTAGTGTCCAATCTCAGAAAATAGTTTTTGAGAAAATATTATTTTGTCAATTCAATGTTAATTAGACTAGTTTTTAGGGTGATTTTAGCTCTATTATATGTCTACCTCTCGTGTAGATAGCCCAGTTATAGAGGCTCTAAATCCCGTTTTATGTCTCCACCATACAAGACCAAATCACTTTAGTGTCCAATCTCAGAAAATAGTTTTTGAGAAATTATTATTTTGTCAATTCAATGTTAATTATCTTAGTTTTTAGGGTGATTTTAGCTCTATTATATGTCTACCTCTCATGTATTAAGATAGCCCAGTTATAGAGGCTCTAAATCCCGTTTTGTGTCTCCACCATACAAGACCAATTCACTTTAGTGTCCAATCTCAGAAAATAGTTTTTGAGAAATTATTATTTTGTCAATTCAATGTTAATTATCTTAGTTTTTAGGGTGATTTTAGCTGTATTATATGTCTACCTCTCGTGTATTAAGATAGCCCAGTTATAGAGGCTCTAAATCCCGTTTTATGTCTCCACCATACAAGACCAATTCACTTTAGTGTCCAATCTCAGAAAATAGTTTTTGAGAAATTATTATTTTGTCAATTCAATGTTAATTAGACTAGTTTTTAGGGTGATTTTAGCTGTATTATATGTCTACCTCTCGTGTATTAAGATAGCCCAGTTATAGAGGCTCTAAATCCCGTTTTATGTCTCCACCATACAAGACCAATTCACTTTAGTGTCCAATCTCAGAAAATAGTTTTTGAGAAATTATTATTTTGTCAATTCAATGTTAATTAGACTAGTTTTTAGGGTGATTTTAGCTCTATTATATGTCTACCTCTCGTGTATTAAGATAGCCCAGTTATAGAGGCTCTAAATCCCGTTTTTATGTCTCCACCATACAAGACCAATTCACTTTAGTGTCCAATCTCAGAAAATAGTTTTTGAGAAATTATTATTTTGTCAATTCAATGTTAATTATCTTAGTTTTTAGGGTGATTTTAGCTCTATTATATGTCTACCTCTCGTGTATTAAGATAGCCCAGTTATAGAGGCTCTAAATCCCGTTTTATGACTCCACCATACAAGACCAATTCACTTTAGTGTCCAATCTCAGAAAATAGTTTTTGAGAAATTATTATTTTGTCAATTCAATGTTAATTATCTTAGTTTTTAGGGTGATTTTAGCTGTATTATATGTCTACCTCTCGTGTAGATAGCCCAGTTATAGAGGCTCTAAATCCCGTTTTATGTCTCCACCATACAAGACCAATTCACTTTAGTGTCCAATCTCAGAAAATAGTTTTTGAGAAATTATTATTTTGTCAATTCAATGTTAATTAGACTAGTTTTTAGGGTGATTTTAGCTGTATTATATGTCTACCTCTCGTGTAGATAGCCCAGTTATAGAGGCTCTAAATCCCGTTTTATGTCTCCACCATACAAGACCAATTCACTTTAGTGTCCAATCTCAGAAAATAGTTTTTGAGAAATTATTATTTTGTCAATTCAATGTTAATTATCTTAGTTTTAGGGTGATTTTAGCTGTATTATATGTCTACCTCTCGTGTAGATAGCCCAGTTATAGAGGCTCTAAATCCCGTTTTATGTCTCCACCATACAAGACCAATTCACTTTAGTGTCCAATCTCAGAAAATAGTTTTTGAGAAATTATTATTTTGTCAATTCAATGTTAATTAGACTAGTTTTTAGGGTGATTTTAGCTGTATTATATGTCTACCTCTCGTGTAGATAGCCCAGTTATAGAGGCTCTAAATCCCGTTTTATGTCTCCACCATACAAGACCAATTCACTTTAGTGTCCAATCTCAGAAAATAGTTTTTGAGAAATTATTATTTTGTCAATTCAATGTTAATTATCTTAGTTTTTAGGGTGATTTTAGCTGTATTATATGTCTACCTCTCGTGTAGATAGCCCAGTTATAGAGGCTCTAAATCCCGTTTTATGTCTCCACCATACAAGACCAATTCACTTTAGTGTCCAATCTCAGAAAATAGTTTTTGAGAAATTATTATTTTGTCAATTCAATGTTTATTATCTTAGTTTTTAGGGTGATTTTAGCTGTATTATATGTCTACCTCTCGTGTAGATAGCCCAGTTATAGAGGCTCTAAATCCCGTTTTGTGTCTCCACCATACAAGACCAAATCACTTTAGTGTCCAATCTCAGAAAATAGTTTTTGAGAAATTATTATTTTGTCAATTCAATGTTAATTAGACTAGTTTTTAGGGTGATTTTAGCTCTATTATATGTCTACCTCTCATGTATTAAGATAGCCCAGTTATAGAGGCTCTAAATCCCGTTTTGTGTCTCCACCATACAAGACCAATTCACTTTAGTGTCCAATCTCAGAAAATAGTTTTTGAGAAATTATTATTTTGGTCAATTCAATGTTAACTAGCCTAGTTTTTAGGGTGAGTTTAGTTCTATTATATGTCTACGTCTCATGTATTAAGATAGCCCAGTTATAGTGGCTCTAAATCGCGTTTCGTGTCTCCCCTATACAAGACCATTAATTCACTTTAGTGTCCAATCTCAGAAAATATTTTTAGAGAAAATATTATTTTGTCAATTCAATGTTAACTAGCCTAGTTATTAGGGTGATTTTAGCTCTATTATATGTCTACGTCTCGTGTATTAAGATAACCCTGTTATAGCGGCTTTAAATCGCGTTTCTTATCTCCCCTATACAAGACCATTAATTCACTTTAGTGTCCAATCTCAGAAAATAGTTTTTGAGAAAATATTATTTTGTCAATTCAATGTTAATTAGCCTAGTTTTTAGGGTGATTTTAGCTCTATTATATGTCTACCTCTCGTGTATTAAGATAGCCCAGTTATAGAGGCTCTAAATCCCGTTTTGTGTCTCCACTATACAAGACCAATACACTTTAGTGTCCAATCTCAGAAAATAGTTTTTGAGAAAATATTATTTTGTCAATTCAATGTTAATTATCTTAGTTTTTAGGGTGATTTTAGATGTATTATATGTCTACCTCTCATGTATTAAGATAGCCCAGTTATAGAGGCTCTAAATCCCGTTTTATGTCTCCACCATACAAGACCAATTCACTTTAGTGTCCAATCTCAGAAAATAGTTTTTGAGAAAATATTATTTTGTCAATTCAATGTTAATTATCTTAGTTTTTAGGGTGATTTTAGCTCTATTATATGTCTACCTCTCGTGTAGATAGCCCAGTTATAGAGGCTCTAAATCCCGTTTTATGTCTCCACCATACAAGACCAATTCACTTTAGTGTCCAATCTCAGAAAATAGTTTTTGAGAAAATATTATTTTGTCAATTCAATGTTAATTAGACTAGTTTTTAGGGTGATTTTAGATGTATTATATGTCTACCTCTCATGTATTAAGATAGCCCAGTTATATTGGTTCTAAATCCCGTTTTTATGTCTCCACCATACAAGACCAATTCACTTTAGTGTCCAATCTCAGAAAATAGTTTTTGAGAAAATATTATTTTGTCAATTCAATGTTAATTAGCCTAGTTTTTAGGGTGATTTTAGCTGAATTATATGTCTACCTCTCGTGTATTAAGATAGCCCAGTTATAGAGGCTCTAAATCCCGTTTTATGTCTCCACCATACAAGACCAATTCACTTTAGTGTCCAATCTCAGAAAATAGTTTTTGAGAAAATATTATTTTGTCAATTCAATGTTAATTATCTTAGTTTTTAGGGTGATTTTAGATGTATTATATGTCTACCTCTCATGTATTAAGATAGCCCACTTATAGAGGCTCTAAATCCCGTTTTTATGTCTCCACCATACAAGACCAATTCACTTTAGTGTCCAATCTCAGAAAATAGTTTTTGAGAAAATATTATTTTGTCAATTCAATGTTAATTAGCCTAGTTTTTAGGGTGATTTTAGCTCTATTATGTGTCTACCTCTCG